>JALPQI010021849.1:0-19092 GCA_025490895.1 Thaumatotibia leucotreta
AAGTATGCAATATAATTTGTTAAAATAATAAGTTTGTACGAGTATTTTAATCCTGTCGTTCAATATTGATTAAAATACAATAAATAAATCAATATTAAAAAAAATCAACACCACAGTACTAAAATAAAAAGCTGCTCAATTTTAATATTTTTTACTTATATTATATATTTATTTTATTAAAAATAAACAGGACAGAGAGGTAAGTGCTTAATCCATAAATCAATTATTTAATATCACTGTTACATGAATGAAATATAAATATTACTTGATTATTGTCGTTGTTATATAAATATTGATTAATGAAAAATCTTTATTCCCGGGTCACGCTACAAAAAGTGAGTTTATGTTTTTTGTTTTATTTTATTTGATTAGGATTTATGATAGACACTATTTCCAAATTAACCATCGTTAAGAATACATAGCGAAGGTATATTAGGCGAACTGTCCCGCAGAGTGTTAAGTACAATTTGATAGAACTATATTTTTCTATAAACATACATATACATAGAAAAATAAATCGTAAAAAAAGATTATACGATATAATTTCGACTATTAACTATTAATATAAACAATATTCTCTTTTAGTAAAAGGGGGTAAGTGATTGGAATAATTTTACTAAAAATAAAGTAAAATATCTACCATTCTCATGCTGTTTTTCAACAGTTACTTAGACAATTTATTTAATCAGCAGTACACTACAGAAAGCTTTAGCAAAAATAGGGCTGATAAGCAGTGATCGGTTTTTTGGATTCACCCGGCGGGTCTCCTATAGTAACTTGAAAAATAAACTTTAATTATTTACACGTATTTCCATGCAATTTGCCATGTTACTGTTCATAATGTAATAGTAAAATAAAATCGTTAATAGTATTAATTTTTTTTATAGCCACACCCGTAATTTTTTATACGCGAAATCCCGCGAGGGTGAATCCAAAAAACCGATCACTGGTGATAAGTAGTAGGTACCTTAACCGAACCGTGAACCAATACAAAAAAATCTCCTATGTTTTAATAATACAATACTGAAAGTCTCCCATAAACAAATCACCAGTATTTAAGTATATCCTTCATACCTTAAAAGGAAAAAGACGGAACTCTTATAGGATCACTCGTGTGTCTGTCTATCTGTTGTCCCTACGCTACAGCTGATTGGCTTCGAAACTACTGGATCGATTCAGTTGAAACGGGCAATTGGGTGGAACTAAAATAAATGAATTTTAAATATAAGGGCTAGTTTGGGGGGGGGGTACATAAGAAGATTACAAAAAAGTTATGCACTGTATAATTAAATGTGATATATGAAATTAAAGGGCTTAGTGTGATATTAACAGTATTTTTATATAACGATAACAATATGAAGGTTATGTAAGTCGAGTACCGGGTTTAGGCCACGAAGTTTGCAGAGTTTGATTTTTTTTTGTTGTAAGATAAATCATAATTAAAGTTATTTTAAAAATAAACGAAAAAGGACCATTCTAATCATGGAAACTACTGGGCTTAATATTTAGCAAAAATGACAAAAATAGTTCCTTGGGTATAGTGTTTACGGGAAAACCTATAGTAAAGAAGCCTGTAGTATTTTGAAATCTCTATCTTCATGAACGTACAGAACCCTTTTCTCGCGAGTCGAGCTCCCACTTGACTGGTTTTTTAACCCATTCTAAAAAGATAAAAACCTGCAAATAAAATACACAATATTCCATTAAGTATCTTTAGCCCTTTGCAACCGAAAAGTTGCGATTTGCTAACTTAATAATGTACTCTATCGACTTTAAAAAAAAATTACAATTAATTGTAATTAACTGTCACGATCGTATCAAGTGTGAAGGTTTAGTACAAAAGATGGTTTTACTGAATTAATCTTACTATTCTACTTTCACAACAGGGACCGGTACGTTTTCAATCTTTATTTAACTTTAACCTAGCTACTAACTAACTAAATCTAACCTAACACTATTTTTCAAACTTACGTACTAATACTATTTTTATATTTTTCTTCATTTATTTACTGGTAATTTTTTTTCCTGTTTGCTGTGCTACCATTTATACCGCATATAAAAAGAGTAAAAGAAAATTTAAAGAATTAAATATTATAAAATTACGCTATTTATGACTTCGTTAATACTAAATGATTAATATAATTTGTGTTTTTACAGCAAACTGTAAGTCTATTTAAATTTGAAATAATGATTTATTATTTTAACCGATAAATGTTATTTAATTTATTTTTGATCTAATTTCAGGAAAAAGTAAGTGTTCAAAAATCAATTATAAAATAATTAGTACCTACGTAGAGTCCTTGTACATTTTATATTTTTTTTACTATAATGACTTTTTTAACTTTCAGTTGGAGGTAAATTACTTTTCATACCTTTAAACTCAATTTTAACAAAATATTGTACACAATTATGAGTTTTAAATATTTGTAAAGCCATTGATAATAAGTACTTTTAAGTAATTTATTTTTTTCATAAATTGCGCCCCATGTTTGCAGCTTAATGTAAGTATGACATACCGCGATTCCCAATTATTATCCAAATAAAATAGATAACTTTTCTTTTCAAGCTGAAAAAAAATTGCTGAAGCGAAAGCTGAGTACGTGGGTTCGATCCCCACCTCGGACATAGGTGATCTTGGTCGTTCCTCTTTGGTATATGACATCTAATATTTATAATTTTTTTTCAGTCAAGTTTTTCAATAAATAATTTTTAAGTATACATTTATCTGAAATTAAATTTTAGCGTTAACTAACGGAATCTTCCGAGCTTTTTTCGCCGAAAAATCGTTAATGATTTCGCTGAGATCTAGTTCCCGGAGTAGATTAATTTCAATACTCAAAAAAAAAATTACTAGTGTTTACTGAAAAGAATTTGATTTTTTTTTTCAAAACTCTATTGTGGGGGCCCCTCTTTCGTGGAGGCCCCGGGACTTTAGCCCCGGTTCCCCCCCCCCCCCCCTTCTAAATCTGGCCCTGGTCACAAATAGGGCTTCCAATTCAAATATTCGTTTATTTCAGTATCCGCATGATACGGCATGAGGTAGGGGAGAGTGGGTAGGATTCGTACAGTGGGAGCATTCGTACAGTGATCATACTCGTATCTCCGCTATCTGGTACGCGAACATTACGCGTTCATATTTTTATGTATAACGGCCACTAATATGCATAACTCCACCGAAAAGGGATGGAAATATGGCAGCTAGTTTCTTTAAATTATATTAAAACGTGTTTTTGTCACTTCAAAGTAATTATAAGGGTCATTTATAAATGCATTTATTTCAGAAAGCTTTGCTCAGTTACAAACGTAATTAAATATTTATACTTCATGAGCTAATCTTTGAACATTTATTTATTATTAGGATACCAGATACTTTTTTTTACTTTTTTATTTTTGCTTGGGGTACCTTCGTACCCCATGTACCCCAATATTTTTGTTTAATAAGAATATTGTTATTTCCAAATGAAGTCGTCCACTTAAGAAAAAAATATTTGTAAATAAATAAAGACCGTTAATCTGGTTTTTTTTTATAGTTTTTTTTTATGAATAACTGTCGCGGTAGCTGAAATTTTATTTTTCATTCTTTTTTGAGGTATATCCCATTAAATATAAAAAAACCGAGGATCATATTTATCTTGATTTTTATCTCACCACAATAATATATACTACTCAACGAATGGAATATAACTGTAATATTTTTAACACGATCAAAAATTCATAATATATATTATATTTTAATCCCCATTTGTCGTAAATAAATTATATTGACAACTTTTATTATTTTTATTTTCACAGTTTACGGTAAGTAAATATACCTAGGTACTTATTTTTACACAGTAGGGTCCATGGTAACTGTCGCGACAGTAACCAATTCTATCGCATGTTTTTAAATTAATTAATCAAAGTTGAGTTTTCAAATGTCTAGTCTATTTAGCCCTGTCGCTATGATATGAGGACGCCTAAATCTACTTCATTAATATAAAAACATACAAAAGAATCGGTAACTGTTGTTACAATCTTATGGATTTACCCAGTAACTCTATTGGGTTAATTTTAGGAGTTAATTATAATTTAAAAATATGAAATAAATCAAAATACATACTAACATAAAGTATTCACATTTTCAGCTAGCGGTAAGTCATTTGAAAATGTATACCATTTTGATTGTTTAATATTTGTAAGCATGGTTTGTGATATAAAAGGGTTTTCCCCTCACTAGCTTGTAAAGCGCTCGTTTATCCTTTAATACGAACATGTAAAAACGCATATTATTCACTTGTGTGGTAAAGTAATGACCTTGGAGCGTAGCGCGAAGTAGCACTCGTTTAACAGATAACAAAACGTAAAATACTCATGGAAATCGTTCCATATTAATGATAATTAAATAATTTGTTTGAGAATTTAGTGTAAAATACAAACCTTTATATAATATGATGATTTTAACACATAAATCCTAAAATTCTATAAGTAACAATTGTTTTAGTGAATGATGATAAGATGACTAGATGGAATCACAAAACGCAGAAAAAGTCAACATTGTCAATGAATATCATAGGTGACGAGTGGCGATAAATTAAAAAATGACCGAAGTGTTTCAAAACTTTCATTGCGGACGAGTGCTACGTGCTACGCTCGTAGCCGATCCCGTGATTTTTCCGCTTTGTAGCGAAAATGGACCTCCCACAGAGACCTCCCCTCGGAAGTTCCCCGCGCTCAAAGTGTCGTCACGAGTTGCAAATTTTCTTTTCGCACGTGTATCGTACGACGTTTTTCAGTACCTATAATAGGCGTGCCATGAGTTTTCATGTAGGTATCGGTTATGTTAGGTTTTAATCGATACGTAAAGCCGACACTGCTTTACAATTTTGCTGTTTGCCTCTCTTTCTAGAATATGTGCGTGCGTTACGCCGCGGCCAAGACATCGGTCAAGGCGACCGGCTTAGCGGAAAACGTGTGGTGCTCCCTCTCGTGCCCATATCGGCATCCCGCTCTAACTCATGGATTCGCTCGCCGCTGGTCGCCTTTATCGTGGCCGAGTCGTTAGAGAGACAAACAGCGATTGTAAAATGTAACTTTGTAAAACGCGACCCAGGCCTTCGTGCTCGCTTCAATAAATAAATAAATAGATTATGCGATTCTCTTTGTTGTTGTTATTGACGCCTAAATAGTACATTACGACAAACATGAAAAACATGAAATTCGAAACTAGTGGCGATGTTTTAAAACACGACCAACGGAGTGTTCTAAATCGACACGAGTTACGAATTTCGTTTTGCACGTGTCTCGTACGACGTTTTTTTAGTACAGATAGCCCTCCAAAGTTTTGGACCTGACGTAAAATGACCTACTTCACACACTAGAGCCTAAAAAGTACAGCATCTGCAGTACAGACTTTTAGTACAGTTTCGAATTTCATATTTTTCGCACTTGTGTCGTAATGTACTATTTTAAGTCTGTTATGCAGTTGGTATGTAGAAGTACAAATAATAATACAACGAAAATACATAATGCCAATGAATGACCTTAAATACTCGTATCTATCAAAACGAGATAAATATGAATTCTTTTTTTTTTCAATTACATGCAGGGTGGAGGCGTGAGTATTTTGTATTATTAAATTTGTATACTGGAAATATTACTTTTTTTTAACATCCTGTGTAACTAAATAATTTGTTATATTTTCAGCACGTTGTGAGTATAATTTTTTATCTTTACAATTATATATTATTTTGTCAGTCTCCGTAGCCTATATAGTTGGTAGTGACCCTGGCTACGAAGCTGGAGGTTCTGGGTACGAATCCCGGCGAGGGCATTATTTATATATTTATTTATCACAGATATTTGTTCCTTGGTCATGGCTGTCTATGTATTTAAGTATTTATATATATCTATTTATTATATATATCGTCGGTTGGTAGCCACATCACAAGCCTTAATTGAGCTTACCCTGGGACTAAGTAGATTGAATATACGTATGTCCCAAGATATTTATTTATTTATGTGTAAAAAATCAAATTGTTTTATTGAATATTTTATATTTGTGTTTTTAAGCAGTAACACCATTTATGTATTTATTTTTTTATCCATAAATGTTACTTTAATGATAAATAATAATTATAATAAATCAATGAAATTAAATGTTCAGTAAAATAAATACTAACTTATTAATATTATAAATATTAAATGTCATATACCAAAACAAAATAACCAATTCGACCGGTGTCCGCTAAGCTGGAGTGGCGGAGTGGTTTCATCATCCGCTGAAGACGTGGGTTCAAATCCCACCAGCTTCTTTGGTATCTAAATAAATAAATATCTTGGGACATGTTACACAAATCAACCTAGTCGCACGGTAAGCTCAATTAAGGCTTGTGATGTGGGTACTAGGCGACGATATATACAGGGTGGTCCAAACCTTGAGGTCAACATTTTTTTTTTAGATTCCTGACGTCATGAGCTATCAGAATATACCCCATGTATGTTTGCCGATTTTTGGTAGTTATTAATTTTTGAAAAAAAAAATTTTGAGAAATTTTGGAATGAGGAAATTTATTGATAAAAAAAGTATTGGGTTTTTTAACTAGTTTCTTTTTGCAAAAGTATTACTACAAATAAAGCATTTACTGACAAAAAAATTAGCGTCCTCACTTTGATACAAGTAGGATAAAAAAATACCAAATTCAAAATTTTACGCTAAAAACGCATCAAAATAGCATTAATGTACGTAAAAAAAAAACATATCCCAAGGAATTTTCGTATTCTAAACACCGCCCTAGACCTTGAGGCTTCGTAAAAGCAAAAAAAAGTGATACTTAATGATGAGGATTTTTCGGAGTAGTCGGTCAAATAAACTTAAATAAGTTTAAAATTTTAAAGTACTAAAAAATGACTTGAATAACTGCACAAATTGAGTTTTCGTGGTATTTTCTGTCTTTGTTTATCGATAAGAACAACAAAACCGACGAAATTTTACTTTATTTTTAAATTAAAAATTTAGAAGTTTTTTTTTTAAGTTTATTTGACCGACTACTCCGAAAAATCCTCATCGTTAAGTATCATTTTTTTTTGCTTTTATGAAGGTTTAAGGTCTAGGGCAGTCTTTAGATTACCAAAAATCCTTGAGATATGTTTTATTTCTTTTATTTACGTACATTAATGCTATTTTGATGCGTTTTTAACACAACATTTTGAATTTGGTATTTTTATCGTACTTGTATCAAAGTGAGGACGCAATTTTTTTTGTCAGTGAATGCTTTTGTTGTAGTAATACTTTTACAAAAAGAAAATATTTAAAAAAACCCAATTATTTTTTTTGTTATCAATAAATTTCATCTTGCAGAATTTCTCAAAAAAAGAAATTCGAATTTCTCAAAATTCATAACTCGAAAACTACAAAAAATCGGCTAACATACATGGGGTATATTCTGATAGGCCATGACGTAGGGAATCTAAAAAAAAATTATTGACGTCAAGGTTTGGACCACCCTGTATAATAGACAGATACATATAGCTACTTAGTACCAGCTTCTCCCTCTAGACCGCATCCAACGGAGAGCAGCTCGAGTTGTCAACTGCCAACGCATTTCTGATCGGCTTGATACCCTGGCGCTGCGTAGAGATGTGGCCTCGCTCTGCATTTTCTATCGCATGTACTACGGGGAGTGTTCCGAGGAGTTGTTCGGATTAATACCTGCCGCTTCTTTCCGCCACCGCCCTACGCGACAATGTATTCATTCTCACCATTTAGATGGTTGGCGATCCTCAACTGTGCGCTTTTCTCGTAACTTCCTGCCTCGCACAGCTAAACTTTGGAACGAACTGTCACAAGCGGTGTTTCCGGACCGATACGACCTTCAAACCTTCAAGAAAAGAGCGTACTCCCACCTTAAAGGCCGGCAACGCATTTGCGACGCCTCTGGTGTTGCGGGTGTTCATGGGCGACGTTAATCGCTTTCCATCAGGCGATTCGTCTGTTCGTTTGCCACCTATAGCATAAAAAAAAAAAAAAAAAAAAAAAAAAAATACTTATATAAGGTCAATGCGGGTAAGACCGTCTATCAGGAAAGTCCGTCTACCAACTGATTTCCGACCCTAATTGAACAGTATAAGACGCATATGACGGACTTTCCTTCAAAACAAAATATGCCGGACTTAGCCGCTGACCTTACATAGACATCCATGACCAAGGAACAAATAATTGTGATAAATAAATACGCAAATAATGCCCTCGTCGGGATTCGAACACGGAACCTCCAGCTTCGTAGGCAGGGTCACTACCAACTAGGCTACGGAATATGGAAACTAATATTAATAACTTACAATTATACTTATTTTGTGTCGGGTGTCGTAAGAGTCGACTAAGGGATTGAAGTGTCACTGGCCATTATTTGATAAAAGATTGATGATGGGCAGCAGCGTCATCATGGTGGACACATTACTGCGTTCGCCAATCCGTTTGCCAAGCATGGCGATTATGGGCATTTACATCCTAATGCGTATAGCATAGTTTGAGAGGCCTACATCCTGCAGTGGACTATCATAGTGATGCATGCATGCATACTTATTTTAATTATGGCAAATGTAACTAGGTAACTCATACAATTCCTTTGTTTTAGCGATTAATTGTAAGTTTTTCAAACTCGTACTTGCATGTTAATAATGTTTGAATTGACAACTAAAACTGATAAACTCTCTAACTAACAGACAACAAATTCTATTTTTCTTTGATTTACATAAATTTTAATAATTTAATCGTAATAATTATAACCTTTTTGTATAAATTTATTATATAACTAAACTATTATCTTACAGTCTGAGGTAAATATATACCTACATTATTAAATAAAAAGTTAACAATTCGAAATATGTTGATACCTAGTTATTTTCTTTGTGATAAATGTTAATTAAAATATTTTTTATTTGTTCAAGTTATGGGTAAGCGATTTCTATAATTATTATTGTAAAAATCTAATTAAGATTTGTCTTTTCTGTATATGTAAATGTACATAAAATTCAATATTATAACTGAATAATTATACATAATGTAAATCATTAATTAAACCAAATACGTACGCTTTTTACAGAAAACCGTAAGTGAAAAATGTTGTATCATAAATATTGTATTTTAGCAAATGTATTATTTTGTATTTAATTTTTTTTAGACACCTATCCCCTTTATTAAGGATAATTTATTTCATAAAAAACCATAGAATGACAAGAAATACATGAAAATGCTAAAAATAACTAACTACTGGTATTTTAATTATAAACACAAGAATAACATAAATATTAGTGATATTACATAAGTCTCAATATTTACAAAAATATTTTTTTAGCGTCACGTAAGTTGGAAAACAAAAATTGTTTTCTTTTTTATTTTATAAACCTTTTTCATTATCAACAGAAATATCAAGTAAAAATATAACTATAAATAAGTAGAATTGATACGTTTTAAATTAAAAATCTATTTAAAATGTTGATAATGGGTGTCTTCGATATTTTCTCTGCCACCAGGGGGCGCTAGAGTAGGCGTCTGGTCCGCACAGCTGTCAGATTCATAGATTGAGCTCTAAAACAGGCGCGCAAAATCACTGGTATTAAAAATAATTACCATAACTTTGTTCATTTAATGGGTATTGTTGGAACTATTTCTTCATTTATTTTTAGAAAACAATATTCCTAAATTTCAGAATAAATAAACCTAAAATATATTGAAAATTAAATGCGCGTATTTATTTTGACAGTTCGTTAGACCTTCCGCTCAGTGCTGCTATCTCACCTCCCTATAGTGGCAGAAAAAGTATCAAAAACCCATTGTTAAGAATTTTCAATTTTACTAAACCATGTTTAATTTCTATTCTACAGACAGTAGTAAGTATTTTTTTAATATGGGTTGTTATCTATTTTATTAAAAATAAATACTGTTCAAGTTTGCAACCTTTCGGTTTATTGTGGCAGTACTGCCAATATAGAATTTAAAAGTTTGACGTTTCCCCCCTCCCTAACTGGATTGGCGAAAACGTCAGTGTGATTTAAAACCGTCGTTAAGTCAACACAGTTCTCGCTTTCGTAACTTTTTCGTATTAGAATTTAAACACCATTAACACGTACCGTAGCTCAGTCAACATATTTATAATAGTGGAAGCAGCAAGTGCTAAGGAACCCTCAAGACCGTGTGTGTAAGGCGGACGCTAGGCTAAGTTGGATGCTGAAGGTAACGATTTAGGTGACTTTAGCTGGCCGGAGGAGCCCGATCTGAACCGACAGCAGAACAGCAAAGCCTGGGATCTAGTCTCCAGCATCCGGAACAGAAGGTAACCTTATTCACTTCGCTTTAGTTTCCCGTAATTTTGAATTAGCAACAACGTTCTTGCTCACCCACCCTAACGTATTCTCATTCAAAATACTTTCGTCGTAACGGTTAATTTTCGAATTTATTTACAGTCCACTTCTTTCGTTTCATTAACATTTTTGGTTCTCCGAACCGGATATTTTGATAAGTGACCTCTGGTTTTATCGTTTTCTTTTCGCTTAGTCACTTATTGGAATCCGTTTATTTGTTTTCCTGTCATAACATTGAGAAAAAAAATTAGGGTAGGAATTGTAAAAATACTTGTGGGTAAGCAAGAAAGTTGATCGTGTAGTGGTGTTTAAATTTAGTTCATTCAATCATTCACGTTGCTGTTTATTGCTGCCAACACTTTCGTTTGTGTCAGTGTCACTGTCAAATTAGACAGTCAGTCATCAACTGGTTCGATTTTCGAAGTTAAGTTGTATACTTAGTTGTTGTTTGTTTGTGTTTTGTTTATTATTGAGTTAATATGGGACCCGGTGATAAGTCAATGGAGGCAGATGCTGGTGTTAACCCAGTGTTGATTGCACGAGACTACGCAGTAATGCGCATAGAGTATTTAGAAATGTTGTCGGATGTGGAGTTAGCTTTGTGTGATGAATCTGAGCTAACTTCTATAGCTCAAAACTTTCATGATGCTCAAATAAAACTTTTGAGTACCATGCCGAGGAGTGAACATCGGGAAATCTGTAGTTACACGGCGACGTTCGACACAAAACTTAGGTTAGTAAGAGCGCGCTTAATGAGGGATTTAAAAGACGCAACTACGAAAACGAAACAACTTATTATGCCAAAATTGCCGAAGTTACAGATTAAGCCTTTCGATGCTAGGGTTGAGAATTGGATATCATTTATCGAACTTTTTAATTCTCTAGTGCATAAACGCACAGATATTGCGCCAGTTGAGAAGTTGCATTATTTATTATCGAGTGTGCAAAATGAGGCGTATGATCTGATAAAAAATTACCCTGTCAATGATGACAACTATAACTTGGCATATGACACATTATATAGGCAATATAATAAACCTAGACTTATAGCAACAACCTACTATGAAAAGTTAGTTCAATGTGAAGCGGTGAAGGGATGTCGGCCTAGTGACCTGCAGCGGGTTCATAGGGTTTTTAATGAAAACTTGTCTATATTGAAAGGCTTTAAGTTACCTGATGTTAATTTCATGCTTGTGCAATTACTGTGTTCGAAGCTTGATAAAAGCACTAAAGAGCAATTTGAGCTAGAGCATAACTCGGATGACATCCCTGTGTTTAGTGAATTGCAGGATTTTATAGAAAAGAGATATAGAGCTTTAGATACTGCAGGATTTACAGGGTCTATTACCAGTTCCGCTCAATCTAATATCAATAGGCCTATTAGTAGGGCAAAGACAGCTTTGTTTGTGTCTGCTCCATGTTGTGTTTTGTGCAGGGAAGGACATAAGCTGGAATCATGTCCAACATTTTTGGGATATGACCCAGACACCCGTTTCAATTTAGTTAAGCAAAAGTGGTTGTGTATTTTGTGTTTGGCAGATTCACATCCAGTGAAGGCTTGTAAGTCGGAGGAGCGGTGTGAGCATTGCAGATTTTCACACAACACACTATTGCATTTCAACCGACCTAATTCGCGTGTATCCTTGTCTGTGGATACAGAGACACCTGTGGACTCTCAGACCCAGCTATCCATGTTAGCAAATACCCGTGTGTTCCCTACTCTATTTGCTACTGCTAAGGTACTGGTTAGAGATAAGCATGGTGGTCTTGTACCTGTACGGGCAGTATTGGATTGTGCTAGTGGGTGTAACTTTATAACCGAGAGTTGTGCTGAGAAACTAGGTATCAATGTCATACATGGGAGGTACGCGGTTGATGGTATAGGTCAGGCATCAGCCCAGCCACAGGGCTTAGTTTCATTAGTTGTGCGACCAAGTGTTGGTGAGGTCAAAGCCGCATTCTCAATTGAAGCCTATCTGTTGCCTAGAATATGTCCAGATCTGCCAACTGAACACATCGACATTCCGTCACGGCACCGCACTAAGGACCTGCAACTTGCTGATCCCGGTTTTCACACCCCAGGACCTGTTGACATGCTGTTGAGCGTCAACATTTTCGCTTCGTCGTTGCGTCCAGGCCTGATCAATGGTAATTGCGGTGAGGCAACTGCCCTTAACAGTGCTTTCGGATGGCTCTTGATGGGTGGTGCTGCCACCACTGAAGTCGCTCCTTACTCTCGAACTGACTCTTGTTCTCGCTCTGAGTTTCGCTCTCTCTCTGCCTCTCGCTCTTCCTCTGATTCTCGCTCTCGCTCCGATTCTCGATCTCGACCCGACTCTCGCTCTCACTTAAATTCTCGCCTTCGCTTAGATTCTCGCTCTCGCTTTGACTCTCGCTCTCACTCCGATTCTCGCTCTCGCTCCGACTCTCGCTCTCACTCCGATTCTCGCTCTCGCTCCGACTCTCGCTCTCACTCCGATTCTCGCTCTCGCTCCGACTCTCGCTCTCACTCCGATTCTCGCTCTCGCTCCGACTCTCGCCCCCGATTCGCCTCGCCTTTCGGTTTTTGTGCTCGATCTGCTCGTCAGCCTCAATCTCTCTCAGCTATAACTTTATTCTCCATTATCGCCTGCCTATCTGCTCTTGCTTTCACATCCATTCTCGTTGTCACTCTCATTCTAATTCTCGGGCTCACCATTACTATCGCTGTCGCTATTACTCTTGTCGTCGGTTCGCCTATCACTATATCGTCTTTATCGCCCTTCTGTCGGTGCTCTGGCCTCCGAAATTACTCTCGTTCCTGTAGTCAAGCTAACTTCCGCTCTCGTTGTGACACTCGTTCCCTCTCTTGCTCTCGCGTCAGGTCATCTGATGGTAGGCGGTCGCCTCGCTCGAGACTCGCACGGCAACGGTATTAGCGTCTAACCTTTATTATAAATGTGTCGTGTCGTCTTTCCTTTGGGTTAGTTAGTTTCATTTTCTCGTTCGTATTTTTCCAGTATTCTCTGGGTTAAAACACTGTCGTATTTTGGTAGGCGGATAATGTTCAAGTTTGCAACCTTTCGGTTTATTGTGGCAGTACTGCCAATATAGAATTTAAAAGTTTGACGTTTCCCCCCTCCCTAACTGGATTGGCGAAAACGTCAGTGTGATTTAAAACCGTCGTTAAGTCAACACAGTTCTCGCTTTCGTAACTTTTTCGTATTAGAATTTAAACACCATTGACACGTACCGTAGCTCAGTCAACATATTTATAATAGTGGAAGCAGCAAGTGCTAAGGAACCCTCAAGACCGTGTGTGTAAGGCGGACGCTAGGCTAAGTTGGATGCTGAAGGTAACGATTTAGGTGACTTTAGCTGGCCGGAGGAGCCCGATCTGAACCGACAGCAGAACAGCAAAGCCTGGGATCCAGTCTCCAGCATCCGGAACAGAAGGTAACCTTATTCACTTCGCTTTAGTTTCCCGTAATTTTGAATTAGCACCAACGTTCTTGCTCACCCACCCTAACGTATTCTCATTCAAAATACTTTCGTCGTAACGGTTAATTTTCGAATTTATTTACAGTCCACTTCTTTCGTTTCATTAACAAATACTTACCGCTAATTTAATTCAAATTGTAGCCTCCCACAGTAAGTTTACCGATTGTATTATGTAGCATAATCATAATATCACTGATATGAAAACTATAAAAGAAATGGGTGTGTGGTGTGGTCATGTGAAACATAAAGTTTGAAAAATTGTACATAATTAAGATGTAGTTCAAAACAATTGTAATTTTAATTGTAGTGGTTAAAATTGTAAAATTTAATTGAATATCATAACTTCACTTTCTTTCTTTAATACAAAAAAAAAATACAGTAAAAGTCGGTACTTGTATCATTAGCATAGGTTCCCTAGACAATTTAATTGAAGTTTAAGTACCTAATTGTAATTGTGATGTTAATATTACTTTATTAAATAAATTAACAGTGATTACTTGTATTTTTCAGATTGTAAGTAATGTTCCAATTATTAATGTACACTTTCAATTATCAAGGATTTTTTTAATAGTTAAATACAATTAAAAAAATATCTCTTTCTTTATACAGCCAGGGGTAAGTTTAGAAGTATTATATCATATGATTTTACCTATAACTCGTGCTCGTGCCAAAAAACCGTTTAGCGGAACGGCAATCGAAAAACTGAGATACACAATCTGTGTCAAATACTTTAACCCCCTTATGCATAAACGTCTGCTAACTTAACAAGCCACTAATAATTGTTTGTGCCTTTCGGTCTTAACAATGTGTCCATAAGAGCAAAATGGACAAGCAATTATTAGCGGCTTGTTAAGTTAGCAAACCATTATTATACTTAAATTAGTGCATGCTCAATACATTATATCAAAACAACTAAAAATTTGTAATGTAATTATATGTAGGTATTCTAAACTAACGTGCAAAAGGCCCATTTTTAGGATTATAAATATTCTATTATAGACATGCATGTTTATGTGCAGATATGTGTATATGTGAAGGTGTGTGCGTGTGTGTTTGTGAAAGCAATATGCGTGTAAAAAAAATCATTAATTATTATTTCCAGTGCATTTGCATCACCCGAGCTCCGTTGTCGAACCTGAAAAAATATGGGAACTTGCATTTCAAATTCATAAAGGTAAGTGAGCGTTTACCAAATTAAATCTCGAAAACCCGATTATTCCAGATCTGGACATGCTTGGGCTCATTCGAATCAGAATCAGGAACCGATTCGATCCTGATAATAAAGAATAGTGTCCCAAAAAAAACGTCCACTACGTCATGATTTTTGTATGAATTTACTATGTCCGTGGCGTAACGGAAACTAAAATTTTGTATGGAAATTTTGGGACACGATTTTTTATTACTGGGATCGAATCATCGGCTCCTGATTCTGATTTGAATGAGCCCAAGCATGTCCAGATCTGGAAGAATCGGGTTTTCGAGATTTCATTTGGAAAACGCTCAAGTGTAGAGGTATAATACTAAAACGTAAAACGTTATAATACTAAAATGCTGTCCCCACTCGCGAGCAAATCGAATCCGCACTATCCGCAGTGCGCTCGCCGCTCGCGTAAAGGTGCGGTTAAACTAAAAGAGCATTCGCTGTTCTAACCTCCCACTCTACGAAATTCGATCGGTACACAAAACGTGATTGGTTGATTTCGTAGAACGGGCGCTACAACAGCGAATGCTCTTTTGGTCTGAATGCACCTTAACCTAAAACTCGCTTTAGCGGCTTCGCGCCGCGATTTATTCACGAGTGGGGAGCTGCTTGATACTCCACGCCTTCAAAGTGTGTTCGGGAAAGACCCTTGCAGTTAGGGTTGCCAGGTTTTCAGTAAAAACACGTCGCTGTATATTGCATGTGTTTTATATACTTGAGTCCTATATTGGGCCGTCTAAACGAACGGGTAAAAAATTTTGCGATTTGTGTTTTTTTAAGGATTATTCACAGACGAGATAATTTTCCACACGAATGCCGGAATGAATTTACAAAGTAGGTATAGCAATCGTCAGCAGAATCTAAAAAAAAAACATAATATAAACTTGCATCATTCCATAGTCACGCAGTTTTGGAACATAATCTTGATTCACAATCAATTACGAACTAAGAATCTTAAGGGTGCGGCTCCACTGAGGCGGAGTGGAGCGGAAATTGGCCAATGAGACCGCGTGACAGTGTTTCGAATTTTGAATTTGAAGAATGTAATTGGTCAATTTTGCACATCTCCGCTCCTCTCCGCCTCAAATGAGTCGCACCCTAAACCTTGAGTTCACATACATTTTCAGTTAAAATTATTGATATATTTATTAGTATACACGTAAACACATATCTGCGAACAAATCTTATGGAAAATCAGCCATATTTTTTTCAGTTCACAATCAAATCATTGGTTCCTCTTTTAGCTACATTGATGATTAGCTAAACTGCCGAAAAAGCTTACTTTCCGCACTATTATAAATAACTATTCCTTTCCCTGCCTTTTTTCCAGGTGACGACGCCGCGTTACGTGACGGATCCTGTCGATAACTCCACCACAATATGTCCTCCCTGCGTTTGCCCCAACTGTACTTAGGGCATTTTGGTAGTTTGTAATAAATTGTATAATTCTTAATGTTTTTTTATTAATGTTTGCCCCTTTTATCAAAGCCTACTCTAGGAGCTTTTGAAATTGTAACATGAAAGCTAATTTTATAGGTATTCTATTAGACCGGACTATTTTTCGGTGAGTTGAAAAAATGTCAGAAAAAAATCATACATTTATTCCCACTAACTTTTACCTGCAGATGTGTAATGTAAAGGATAAAAAAGAAATCAAGCTTTCAATATAAAATTTGATGCCGCTCAGCCGAATAGCTTAGGAGTAATCGACACTCAAACTTGCACTATTTTTTTTTTAGACGCTCAACCGAAAAACCTTCTTGGCTTAAGATCGGACTAGTATCTAAGTTCAACCCTAAAGTAAGGAAAAGAAGGTGCATAGCTTCCTGTTAAAGATCGGATCTCCAAAAATTCTCGAAAAAATGCACTTTTTTAAACGTTCGTAACTCGCGACTAATGCGGCTGAGCGGTTGTTGCATACTAGCGAGAGTAGCGAGAGGGGCGGGAAATAGCGTCATGCATAATATCCTCCTGAGTCCTGGATAAAAAATGAGTACGCTCGCATAAAAACCGAGAGTCCTTTATAACACTATCAGCGTAAAGTCCTGGGTAAAAATCGAGTACGCTCGCATAAAAGCCGAGAGTCCTTTATAACACCATCAGTGTTGAGTCCTGAACTTTCTGCCGCTTATTTTAAGGTTTAAAATGAGTTTGTCAGATTTTTGTTGGAACAAAGTTGGTTATATACTCTAAGAGGTATACTTTAAGCATGATTTATTTTACAAATTATTTGGGCGTTATAAAGGCCTCTCGGCTTTTATGTGACTAAGATTTTATAATAAATATGGCGAATACGAGTCATTTTGTATGAAATCTGGTGTATCTTTGAGAAATAAAATAAAATATAAGGAATTGTCAAAATCCAATAATTTTTAAAAATAATAAAAAATGTAGAACCATTCTGTTATTAAAACATTAAAATCTTTCTTTTAAAATCAAATTCAATACAAAACTGTTGTAGTTAATTCAGTCTTCTTCTCACATCACAATAGAATCCTCATAAAGTAACTTACTGAAGTATTTTAACAACAATTGTAATAAACCTTCTCTAACATTATATTACTAATTAAGAAATTTTAATCTACGTGTTTCAAGAAAAACTCGTTTTAAACAAGTGTGAGGACTTAATGATGCTATGAACAAAGTCCGAGAGGGCTTTACAAAGGTCAAATTAATTTAACACGTAATTGTACTTCAAACATCATATTTACAATAAAACTAGTAATTACATTATAATAAACTTGTAAAATACTCATTGAATACATAAAAAAGCAGACAAAAACAAACAGGTATAAAGCGAAAAAATAAGATTGAACTCATCTCCATCTGCGTGACGTGACATCTTGCCGGACTTTTGACGTCGCAATTAATGGAATACTCTTGTTTACTGGGTAATAGCCTTTGCTAAATAGAGATAGGTATATGTCTGATTGGATGACAACCATTGAATCTCAAAATCATGCGAATATCGCCTGATTTTAAGCGCGAAACATTAAGGCCTTTATAACGGTCAATCGGCGTTTACAAACAACTTTAGTTTTTAGCGCTCGGTCTTTGCACATGTCATGATTTTGGCCGTTATAACGGACTCTGGGACTGTATTGATAACTTAATTTTTTAAGCTCTCGGCTTTTACACATGGCATGATTTTGGCCTTTATAACGGACTCAGGGACTCAGGAGGATATAGCCAGTGAAGAAAAAATACTACTATTTTAATAGTTGTCATCCGATCTTACATTAGATCCGATCTTAGCCTGGTGTACCTTACACAATGGGGACCAACCGCCAACCGTCGTCGTCAACCATCTTTAGTATTCGTTGCACTGCACACGATCGCGTGGTCAACTTGTCAGTTTGTAATTTGATTGTACTCATAATCAAAGCCGTTGGCATAATTGGGATGATGACTGTAGTTAAAATAAATTATTTAACATTACGCACGACATAATACACGAAGAAATTATTACTAAGATGTAGATTGCAGTAATATTTGTACAGAACTTCTATTTAATAAATTGAAAATAACTTAAAAGAGTAGGTCATTTGGCAGTACTCAAACGTGACGTCACTTTTGAGTATTTCATATAAAATTCCATAGTGGTGATCGTTTTGACGGTTCGAAAAAAGATGCTGATTTGACTTGCCAGTCATCATGCCTATTATATTAATAGTTTCCTAGTAGTGAATTTTAGATGCAATGAAAAAGTCTCAAATTAAGAGAAAATCCCTACTTAATTTCGAGATATTCGTCAAAATTTATATACAAAATATTGAACTCAATGAGGCGCCTGTAACATGCGAATTATAAGGCAGGGAAGATAGGCCATAAATTAATTATTTTAAATAATTTTTTGCATTGTCACATGATAAGGTTTCGTGCAGTAGCAAAACGCATTTCATATTTTTTACCATAGATAATATAAAATATACGTAGTTTGCATGACTAACATTAGCCAACATAACAAAAAATATTCGTAATACCATTCTTCTTAAAGTATTTCAAGATTTTCAGTCGTTAATTACTTGTAAATTCAAACAATTTGTAGGCTTTAAGTTGTAATTTTACTTAAT
>JALPQI010021850.1:0-14429 GCA_025490895.1 Thaumatotibia leucotreta
GCATGGCGCGCGGGCGCGCACAGCGCATGCACGGCGCCGTCGGTGGGCGCCAGCCGCGCCAGCAGCCGCGCGGCGCGCACCGCCCACACGCGCACGGCGCCGTCGTCGTGCCCCGCCAGCAGGCGCCCGCCCGCCCACGCCAGCGCGCGCGCCGCCGCCGCGCCGCCCGCCGCCAGCACCCGCCGCGCGCGCAAACCGCCCCTAAAAGGTGCGCCATTGTAAAAAAAAGTTTTTTTTTAAGCATAAGAGTTGTGTACCTAATTTTTCACACATTACAGAAAAGGTTAGAAAATTAACGGTAAAGTTTAAAGCTGGCCTCTTAAAAATTTGGATTGTTTTCGTTTTCACATATAATACAAAATACCTAATGCATTACGATACAAATGCGAAAAAAAATAAGTTTGAAACGAGTGGCGATAAATTAAAACATTTCTGATGGGAGTGTTTTAAATAGACACGAGTTAGGAATTTTCTTTTGGCACGTCTATCGTACTACGTATTTAGCACAAATGTAAAAATTACCAACGATGTTCTAGTACATACAAACTAAAGGTGGTGGAAGTATCACCAACACATGTTTTTTTAATGCCCTTGAGATACTATTTTCGTAATCTACTAATCTACAACTTTCGTAACGAAAATTTATTTTGAAAAATCTGTTTCAATTGCCATTTAACAGTATCTGATTGATAAATATTTGCTCTATCCCGTTTTGACCAATGAAAGTTAACCGACTCATTTTAACTAAAGAATACTTTTATCCGGCGATTGAAAAGCTCTTAAATATGAAGACAGCGTACCGAACGCTCCAGACGCGCAGTGCGCCGTCGACGCCGCAGGAGGCGAGCAGCGCGCCGCTCGGCGCCCAGCGCGCGCCGGTGACGCCGTGGCGGTGCGCCGCCGCCGCCGCGCCCGCCGCCGCCCAGCCGGCGCCCGCGCGCCACTCCCACACGCGCAGCGCCGCGCCGCCGCCCGTGGCCAGGCGCGCGCCCGCCGCCGCGCAGCACGACACCTCGCCCGAGTGCGCGCGCACCGCCTGCACCAGCACCGGTGTAGGCGCCGGCGCCTCCGGCGGCGCGCTCATGCCGCGTTTCTGCGCTGCTACTAGTACCAGTACATGCCGCGAGGGCTGTCTGAATGTAAACAAATCCTCCCTTTAATATTTATAACACGATACAATAGGGATAATGACTGTAGTTAAAATAAATTATTTAACATTATGCACGACATAATACACAAAGAAATTATTAATAAGATGTAGATTACAGTAATTTTTGTACAGAACTTCTATTTAATAATAATCACCAAATTAAAAATTTAAAAAACAGACTTCATCCTGTTTCTCCAATAATCCCGATTTGTTTCCATCATTGGTTTCCTCAAATCCTATTTTCTGAATGCGAATTCTTGTAAATGAATGAAAATTACCAAAAGCGCCATACATGTACCTACAACAATTGAAGAGATCCCTCGATTTCTCCAAGATCCCATCATCAGATCTGAATTCGGTGACAATGGGACCAACTAGAAGGTATACCCTTTCAAACAAAAAAAGAATTTTTCAAATCGGTCCACGCGTCTTCGAGTAATCGGGGAACATACATAAAAAAAAAAAGATTTCGACGAATTGTAAACCTCCTCCTTTTTGAAGTCGGTTAAATAAATTGAAAAGAACTTAAAAGAGTAAGTCATTTGGCAGTACTCAAACGTGACGTCACTTTTGAGTATTTCATATAAAATTCCATACTATTCCATAGCGGGGATCGTTTTGACAGTTCGAAAAGAGATGCTGATTTGACTTGCCAGTCATCATGCCTATTATGTGATAACTACAGTCTAGCTTTCAGCACAATTTTCTGTGAGAAGAATTTTCGCTACAAAACGGAAAAATCACGGGATCGGATACAAGGGTAGCGCATAGCACTCGCTGGCGCTCAAAGTGTTAAACAATTACATAATAAGCCACATAATTGGAGGATTAAACAATCACGTTGTCCAATCCTACCAATAGATGTCGCTGTACCAACCAATGCGATTCCTGTATCGCGCCAGCGAAATGTCTATATTATCTGTAAGTTTTTAGGCCGATTTGTGCCTAAGATACGATTTTGTTTGCGACTTGAATATTCATTGCTTCGAAGTGGGCACATTTTACATTTGACTGTGTATCAGACAGTGAAATGTAAAACACTGTATATTTTGTTGAATCGTCAAATATTCATAAATTATGCCTAAATAATGCATCAATTAAATTATATTTGAATTCTTATTAATTATCACTATTATCTGAGGCCCTACCACAAAGCACGAACGAAGTGTTGCCTCCTTCTCACACTTACGTACAAAATCATGAGTGCGAAAGAGAGGCAACACTTCGTTCGTGGTTCGCGGTAGGGCCTCGGGTACCTACTCAGCGCGAATTAAATTAACACGATTGGTCCGGCAGCGTTGTACGACACAATGGATTTAGCCCACAGTGACACTTCTGCTGTTTTATTCTGTGCTCATGCCGCGACCGCCACGTCAGCTCCGAGCGCGGTCGATGCCGAGCCTCCTCCACTAGCACGTGCGTCGCGGTCGGCGCGCCGCGGACGACTGACTGGAACCACCCGCTCTATCATGCACCCATTACAGATACTTGTATAATAGTTTTAAAAACACGACAATTAACATATAAATAGTAATGAAGGTCGCCAGGCGAGTGTCCGAGCGTGCCGGTCGCGTGCCCGCGCGATCGATCCCGTGCGGCCTTCGGCTGTCATTTGTCATTGTTTAATCACATAGTTACGGGAACAGCGGTCTATTTATAGTCGGGTAGATCGGATTAGTGCACAGTAAGTGAGAATCTGCCGACGGGGAGGGGATCGATGTAACGATGGGAACCGCCGGCTGTTCGGCGGCGGCGGGAATGCACCCTACCTATTACCGCGAACTTCGAAATTCGTTTTCGAGGATTGTCTCTGTCATTCACGAAGGCGTCATTAGAGTGACAAAGACTAATGCTTGATTTGCGGATTTCGTAGTTCGCGGTAGGGGCGCTGCACCGGCGGCAATCCCCCGCGATGCACCCGCTGGCAATGCCATAATATTCTAAAATAATTCTACAGCGGAAATGACGAATTGACTGTTGAAATATTAGCAATATAGGATGGTCATGAGTTTACCGACAGACTTTACCAATGCATTTTTGATGTAAAAGAAGTAAAAATATTAGGTTTATGACGTCAATGTCGGAATAAAAAAAATTTTTTTGGGATATTTTTACTGTTTTTGTACATAAACAGTAATAAATTTTGGGAAAGGCTTTTTTAAACTGTTTTAATTTTTTTTTACTTAAACATTTTTCTCATTTTCTTTGACGTCAATCAATGAGTAACCTATGTCAAGATAAAAACTCACAGTGATCGTGATCGCAATCATTTTTGAAAAACATGTCATTCATTATCTCTGAATCTAAGCCGAAATCTAAGCTGAATCTAGTCTCAAAATGTGGTCAGAAATGCCCCTTCAAGTTTGTCGGGTTACTCATTTCCATCTTGTATAATAAATGAGGTTGAATTGTTTGAAACCGGAATACGCCTCCACACGTGTCGCCAATATTAACGTTGATAAATGGATTCCACTCACTTATTAAATATCTGCCGACAAACATGCTACACGGTACAATCAGATCTTTACTCCAATCGATGATGGACGTCGGGCTGCTAGGTATATTTTTGAAGGGAGTTTCGTTTTGGAAATACGTATTTTTGATAGGGTTTGCCGACTTTCGTGTTGATAAATGTACATTTCGTCAGGAAAAAATGCTCAAATATATGTCTCAGTGCACTTCAATTATGTGTACCTAATATGTGGCCACATTGTCGATAGCGCTTATAGCGTTATGTTCCGTAAGTTGGTATACATAATACAACGCCGCGAGACGTGAGCGCCATCGACATCGACATTGACTGTTATGTTATCCCTTTGCTCAGATATAAGACTATAATATTTAATCATCATCATCATCATCAGCCAATTGACGTCCACTGCTGGACATAGGCCTCCCCCAGAGAGTTCCACAAAGATCGGTCGTGAGCTGTCCGCATCCATTGGACACCCGCAACCTTTACCAGGTTGTCGCTCCATCTTGTGCGGGGCCTTCCCACGCTGCGCCGTCCAGTGCGTGGTCGCCACTCGAGAACACGCCGACCCCACCGGTCATCGGTCCTCCGGGCAATATGGCCAGCCCACTGCCACTTCAACCTGGCGATTCTTCAGGCTATGTCAGTCACTTTCGTTCTTCTGCGGATCTCGTCATTCCTGATGCGATCTCGCAGAGAAACCCCGAGTATTGCCCTCTCCATCGCTCGTTGAGTGACTCTGAGCCTCCTAATGAGTCCCATAGTGAACGACCACGTTTCAGATCCGTAAGTAATCACTGGCAACACACACTGGTCGAAGACTTTCGACTTGAGGCACTGCGGTATATTGGACGAGAAGACATTGCGTAGTCTCCCGAACGCCGCCCAACCCAGTCTGATTCGACGATTGATTGATCTCTATAATGTTTATGTCTACTCATTTAATATACAACACGTGAAGTACCTACACATAATTGCTGTTTTCGCGTTCACAGACACGATTTCTAGGTTAGCAACGAACACGAATACGAACTATCAGACTAAATTATACCACTATACGGCCACCGCCCTCTCGGCATTATGCATAATTAATGGGACCTACTCACAGGAACATAATACATCTACGGTCGCATGTTTTGTCTCCAGAAACTTGGGAGGTCAAACATACATTTCGTATGCCGCGCCATCGCTAGTCAAACTTGCTTCGTATCTTTGCATTTAGTCTCGTAAAATATTCTTCTATTCCGTCCGTTACCGACAGTTGGTAATCGCAGCAGCAGGCAAGGACACATCTTTTATATACTACATTATAAACGTAGTGATTTTATTCTCTTTGATATACATTAAATGTTGCTCCTCATTTTCGATTATTTAGTCGAGAGGAGAACTGATACAAAACTTATTAGATTTCCGGTAATTATTAATACCAGTATTAACATAAATTGTCTTGGTACTTTTTCACACATTGTATTTTTTTCTCTCATAATATATGATGAAATGGGGTAATAATGATATTCGTGTTAAAATGAAGGCTTTTTGCCTAATTCGAGTGCGTGTTGTTTTAAATCAATTATTAAACAATCATTACACGAACAGTTTCCGTGCCAGCTTGTACTTATTACTTTTATTTTTATAAGGTGTTACACGTATTGTTATATTCT
Organism: Thaumatotibia leucotreta; assembly: GCA_025490895.1. Classification (NCBI taxonomy): domain Eukaryota; kingdom Metazoa; phylum Arthropoda; class Insecta; order Lepidoptera; family Tortricidae; genus Thaumatotibia; species Thaumatotibia leucotreta. The sequence continues at coordinate 5,285 of JALPQI010021850.1, forward strand.
CTTTGTACAACAACTATCCGTCATCTATCCGTAGGTACATACACAACAGTAAAAACACTGTCAATTTTGAGGTTGTCATAGATAAGTACCTAGCTAGGTAAACTGTAAAATATATAACCAAAGAGTGTGCACATACTGCATATTGAAACCTATATAGACGGCGAAATTGGCCAAAAGCATGTTGGGCCATGCTCGGTGGAAGATTCCGTGGCAGCCTGTCTTAGTAGAGGTCCAAATGGAAAAAATTGTGCGGTGTGAGTTACAGTTTTGTAATTTTTACCAGAGCTAGAGGGTGTAAAAATAAAAAAAATAGATGTGGAGGGAAAACCAATTCCGCCCCTGAACGAGGGGGGAGGGGGGTGAATGTGCAAACGGAAGGGTTATGTTTAAAATTTTTTCGTCTAATATTTAAGCCTACTATTCATTGTTTGGTATCATTTTCATATAAAATAGACACGGGGAATTCATTTTTGATAATAAACATGAGGATTTTCATATATAAAAAAATAATTATTGGTATAAAGGTAATATAATCACCGTTTTTATTTTGATTGTTGCGTTATATAAGTATTACCAAATAAATATATGAAAATAAAAAAAATACTACAAGATAGCATATTTATTGTAGTTTCTAAAAATATATACTGTTTGGAACTTTCCATGCCTAAATAAGTTGTAAAAAAATTACACCTGTCGCGTACCTCGAATAAAAAAGGGACGTTGCTTTGACTTATTGTTGACAGTACGTTTCTACTGCGGGAATTTAGCGATTTTGCGTAAACAAAATACTCCATAATGTCTGTTAGGGCAAATTGCACCTGGGTTAAAGTCAAAGTCAAAGTCAAAGTCAAACTATTCTTTATTCAAGTAAGCTTATTAATAAGCATTTTCGAATCGTCTGACATTATCAAGAGAGAGAAAAAAAAATCTACTACTGGTTCAAACCCTACACCGTTCCTGAGAAGAACCAGTAAGAAACTCAGGTGGACTTACTTTTTTCAAAACAGTATAATAATACATCTTATTAAAATAACATGCGTTAAAGAATTTATTACATGATCAATATAATAGACATTTTTATAAAAAAAGAGAAATAAATAAAGAATCATAATATTAAACAAAAATAATTATGATTGTACATGTTCACAATATTATTAAGCATCTATATCTATACAGAACTATAATCTATATCTATACAGAATAAAGAAAACTTAAGATTTAGAGATGTAAAAGGTCTCTAATCGTCATGATTTTAACAATAATAATAAAATAGAAAATTAACAATTTAGTGACAATCATAAAGCAACTATTCTTATTATATAAAAGACAACAGCCAATACCTATTTAAACATGACATCACAGTAAAATAAACTCATATTAAATTAAACTAGAGATGTATAGTATACTCTCTAATGTCAATAATACATAATTTTGGAGATGTAAAGTGTCCCCAGTGTCAGTTAATAAATAATAATAATAATGATTTGGAGGTGTAAAGAATCTCCAAATGTCAATAAAAAGTAAATAAAAAGGTGTATGAAACAAATGTTTCATGTCAGAAGACAGTTAAACTAACAGTCTTGTAAACTAGTGCTACAGAATACATAATTATTATGTATCCAATAAGTCAAAATGATATATAAGGAGATGAATGGGCTCCATGGTGAAATAAATATTAAGTGTGGAGATGTAAAAGGTCTCCACGGTCAAAGAAATTAGATGCTAAGAATAATAAATAAAATTAATAATTTTGGAGGTGTAAAGGCTCTCCAAACGTCAAAAAAAAAATAATAATAAGTCATAAGTCATAAGTCATAAGTCATTTATTCATAAAGCCAGTTTATACGTCAAAATATGAGACATACTTCATTATGTCATACAAATATACAAAAATATAATTAAAACAATTGAAATTACTAATAATAATACAGTACGTACGTACGTACGTAAACATTAATACAGTACGGATTAAAATATTGTGGAATTTCCTTTCCCCAGATTTAAAAATTCGTCATAGCTGTAAAACGGGTGCTCAACAAGCCAGCGTTTGAGGCGAAGTTTAAAACTGGTCAAACTCTGAGCGCCGGTGATGCTTTCTGGCAGATTGTTGTATACCGTGGGCCCCATGACATGAGTTAGCTTGGTCGTTTTTACCATCCTACGGGGCACGCCGACAAGCTTGTGGGCGCCACGTGTATTGTAGTTGTGTACCATGTTATTCGTTTTGTACGCAGCTAGATTTAACCTTACATATACAGCCACCTGCAAGATGACTATCGCTGGTAATGTCAATATTTTCAGTTCTTTAAAGTACGGTCTTGCAGGTGTGTTGTGTGGCACCCGGGCTATAATCCTGACGGCGCGTTTCTGGAGACGGAATACTCTTTCCCACTCAGCGCAGCGCCCCCACAGCTCTGCACCATACTGAATCAGGGAGTGCACCGTGGCGAAGTAGCACGAGCGTGCGGCCTCATCCGACACTAATCTAACGACTCGTCCTAAGGCAAAACATGCGCTGCCGATCCGTCCGCTGAGTTTGGCAATATGATGGTTCCACTTTAGAGTACAATCAATTTCGAACCCTAGGAAGCCAGTGGTTCTTAATTGGTCCAGAGAGGTCCCATTTACAGAGACGGCTAGCGTTCTCGTGCTCCGGCCCGACAGTTCGAAGACTAGGTAATGTGTCTTCTTGAGGTTCAATGCTTGACCATTGGCATTAAACCACTGTGCAAGCTGCGCGGCAGCTGAGTTCAGTTTCAATTCGATAGCGTCCACTGACTGTGCCGTAACGATTGCAGCCACATCATCGGCATACATAAAGATTTCAGCGGCCTCTATTGCTTGCGGCAGATCGTTTAGCAACAAGGAGAACAATATGTTCGAAACGGACGAACCTTGGGCTACACCCATGGTAATTTCTAGTGGGTCTGATCTTGCTTTTCCACCACTGCCGATAACAATTTGAGATCTATCTTGGAGAAGGCTCTCGAACAGAGAGAGAGTTGGACCGTCGATCCCATAATGCCTAAGCTTGGAGGCAAGGACAGCGTGATCGGCGACGTCGAAAGCTCTAGATAGGTCGCAGAACAGAACGGCGACCTGTTGCTTTCTCTCTCTGGCGTCGACCACACGTCGGATCACATCGCGAGTCAGGGTGGTCGTGGAGTGGCCCGTCCGATATGCATGTTGCCTATCGGATAAGGCACCCGTCGACTCCAGGAAGTCGGTAAGGCGGCGGCTGATACCGCTCTCGAAAACTTTTGCCAATGCCGGGATGATCGCGACGGGTCTATACGCATCCATGTCGGCCCTTTTTCCTTTACCTTTAAATATGGGAGCTATCTTGCTAATTTTAAGTGGTTTAGGGTAGGTTCCTTCTCTTAAACAGCGTTTGAATAGCTCTGCCATGGCGTCGGCTAAAGGGGCCGGAGCGACCCTTAGTAACCTCATACTTATCCCGTAGATATCTAATGAAGCTTTAGGCGGGATGAGGGAGGTTATCGTACGGTACACTTCTGCTGCGCTGAACGGTCGGAGCCGAAGACAGCGATCGGCAGGCGGGCGCGCGGTGCACAGCTGCTGCAGGGCGTGGGCGGCGGCGGCGGGCGGCGCGCCGCAGCGTGCCGCGGCGTCCAGGAACCTGTTGTTAAGCGCGTCCACGGAATGTTTCCCGCTCGCAAAACGCGACCCATCGGTGTTCAGAATCACCTCTGTGACCTCCAATCGTGGGCAGTTATTTTTGCCCCTTTCCTTGTTAACCACATTCCAAAGCATTTTAGATTTATTATTGCTAGTATCTATCATATTACTGTAATAACTAGATTTTTTATTCTTTATTAAAATATCATATTGCAATTTGATGTCGGATATAAAATTATTCATATTATCATTATTTGTATGTCGTTTTCCTAGTTCTATCATGTCGAATAAAAATGATTTAAAAATTTTAATATCTTGATTAATCCAGCTATTGTTGTTAAACGGTTTCTTTTTTAGTGGGAAACAGATGTCAAATTTGTTCGAAACTATATTTATTAATGAATTTGTTAGGCTAATGGCGTCACTACTTTTTTGAAAGATTACATTCCAATCTATGCTCTCAATAGCAGCAGAAAAACTTAACTGGTTTGACTGCGTGAAACTTCTCGAGTACGTATAGGTAATTTTATTTGAGTGGTTTTTTCGCACACGCACCGCTCCCAAAATCGCAATGTGGTCACTCAAATTCGTAGTGAGAGGTTCCACGCTTACGGAATCTATCGGTAGGTTGGAGTATAGGTGGTCGAGGCAGGTTGCCGTAGTGGCAGTAACGCGGGTGGGAAAGTCGACCTTATTAACCATGCCATGGGTAGATAATAAATCGGACCATCGGTTTATGTCCGCATTCGGGTCGCCTAGGCAGTTAATGTTAACATCACCCACAATTATACAGTTAAGATGGGCATCGCTTATCTTGTTGAGCAACCGTTCCAGTGCCATGAGGAAATCATTATTGCTAATTAAATTAGTTCGATAAATGCAAACAATCGTTAAGCTAAAATCGAGTAAATCTATAGCCGATATTTCACAATATCTTTCCGTCGACAATTGTACAAGGTCAGTGTTCTCGAGACATTTAATATTATCGCGCGTAAATATACAAGATCCACCATGCGTACTAATGTTTCTACAGTAACTAGATGCTAATTTATACCCGTCTAGGTTCACACATTTTAATTTTTCACTTGACAGCCAATGCTCCGAGATCGCAAGAATATCACACTTCATTTCATCTTTTAGCAATACTTCTAGTCGTAATGTCTTATTTTCTAACGCAGCGATGTTTTGATGGCATACTTTAATGTTTGTGACGTCGTTTTGGGCCGGTGACACATTCCTACTGCAGTTCCGAGCGGTCGGCGGTCGCGCTAGACGTGCGCTCGCGCCGGCCGCCTGCGCGAATGGCGGCGGGCCGCTGTCCGCCAGTCCCCCTCCGAAACCACTCCGATATCTTCACACCCGGTGGCCACGAAGTTGGCGTGTAAATTTGTTCGGAGATACTCTCCGGATAGGTCACGACAAAGGCGGCGTGCAAGTCAGTTTTAATGTTGCGCTTTTCTACATTTATGCCCTCGCACGGAATACGTTGTTTTAAATATTTTAAGACATTTTGCATTGTTGTTTCTGGTGTAAAAGACCATGCTTGGACATATTTAACACGTTCGACAGTTGTAACATTGTCATCTTTGTTTCCTGCGCCAGTGAATACTCGACGGCGTTTTCGAGTGACTGTGTGCCACTCATCAATATTTTGTGGCGAGTTTGTATTCTGTTCATTTGAACAAGCGGAAACAGAAATCGCTGGCTTAGTGGCCTGACCGCTGCACGTCGGCTCGGTGGTGGTGGTGGTTGACGGCTCTGCCTGCGCTCGGCTCACCTCGGGTGTTGTCGGGACCGCTGCGCTGATAGAAGCTCCTGGTGACTTACCAGCGCTGTTAGCGCTTGATTTCTTCCAAGCTGCCGCCGCCGAGATTTTGGCTGTAGCTTTTAACCTCGCTTGACGCACCGGTCGCTGCAGCGCTGCCGGGGGCAGAGTACTGATGGACTTACGGGTTATTGGTTCATGTTGTGCTGTACCCTCAAAATTCGTTTTGGACATTTTTATGGCTTCTGCTTGACTCACAATTAACGCCGTTTGCTCCGTAATCTTGGTCTCTAGCGACGTAATTCGATTACTCATCGTAGCGACCAGCTGCTGAAGCTCGCGAATTGCACTCTCAAGGGCTCTTTGCGCCATTATTTATATTTAAATGCGCTGCGTCACATAATAATTATAAAGAGGCTGTTAAGCTAACAGTCTTATAAGCTAAGTCTACAAAATACATAACTAATATGTATTCAAGTCAATGTCAACCAAGCAACCAAGGTTAACCAAGCAACCCGGGTTAAGCGTTTATTTCACACGGAATTTGATAATTGATAAATTTCTTATGAAGTAAGTGACTGACCCGGCACTATACAGAGGATATCCGAGACATCAGCCTGTGTGATATTAGAATGGCTCTTGAACCGCTCAAAAATAACACGGCGTCTAGGGACGACGGAATTATAGCTGAGCATCTGAAGCCAGGTGGTAAACCAATCCTTATGGCCCTTCAGAAGTTGTTCAACTCCGGAAGGGAGAACGCATAGAACAGAAGAGTGGTGGTACTGTTCTTGAAAAAAGGTGACAACGCCTTATTGAAGAACTACCGATCCATCTCACTTCCGAGCCATATTTATAAGATGTTTTCAAGAGTCATTACGAATCGTCTTGCACGCAGGCTTGATGACTTCCAGCCTCCCGAACAAGCCGGTTTCCGAATTGGCGTTTCGTAATTGTTATACAGAAGACCGAGGAATAGGTATAACCTGCACCTCTGTTTAGCGTTTAGCGTTTGTGGACTACGATAAGGGGGGTTTCCATGACGTACTAATGCGGTTTAATTTAGGTCGAGAGAAAGGGACAAGGCTATACGAGTCGTGTATCACTGCCCCTTTCCCAGAACCTAAACTGAATCGCATTAGTACGTCATGGTAACTCCCAAGGCCTTCGATTTGATCGAAACTCTGGGCAGTACTACAGTCTCTTTAACGGTACCAAGTAGACTACCGCTATGTCGAAATGTTGAGGTGTTTGAACGAAAGCGCCACTATGTCAATCCGACTCCAAGACCAGAGCTTGAAGCATATTATACTGCAGCGGGGAGACAGGCAAGGAGGTGTCATCTCCCCTAATCTGTTTACCGCTGCACTGGAAGATGTCTTTAAGACTGGACTGGAAAAGGTGAGTATCAACATAAACAGCGAGTACCTCACTCACCTTCGATTCGCTGATGATACGGTGGTCTTGGCTGAGACCTTGGAAGATTTTAGTACGATGCTCGCTGACCTCAGTAGCGCCGTCGAGCGAGTTCGTCTTAGGATGAACATGGATAAGACGAAAACTCCCGTTACAATCGGAGACGATGAGACTGATCAAAGATTTAAAAGAGTGATGACATACGGTACTGAAACGTTGTTGCTTAGAATGGGCCTCATAAGAAAGCTTAAAGTCACCCACAGGGCAAAGGAGAGGGCTATGGCGGGAGTCTTTCTGCGAGGTCGTATTAGAAATGAGACGATCCGCAGCAGAACCAAAGTATAGCTCCATAGCTCTCCGAATCACTAAACTAAAGTGGCAGTGGGCGGGGCACATTGCACGTAGAACCGATGGCCAATGCGGCGGCCTCGCAGGTGGAAAGCACAGCGTGGGTAGGCCCCCCACAAGGTGGACAGTGAAGGTCTCAGGAGTCCGCTGGATGCGAGTGGCGCAGGACCGGTCATTGTGGCAATCTTTGGGGTAGGCCTATGTTCAGCAGTGGACGTCTTTCGGCTGATATGGTAATAATGATGATTTATGAAGTAAACGTTTAACAATTGATTGTCAAATTCCATATGATATAAACTTTTAACGTGGGTGAACTGGGTTAGTTGTTTAGTCCCGGTTAGTGAAAATTACCTTTATCGTCTTTGGTAATGAGATGGCACTTGTAAAAATGATTACCCATTCCGATTCATATGATCAGATACTATATATCATACATGTGATCAGATAGACCAGATATATAATATACACGCGGTATAGAATAATCGATAAAATCTAAAAATAGAATCTGAACAAATAAAATTCTTAATAATCTTTGGTTATTTAAAAAAAGAAGATCAGAAAATGTTCAATTTACTCTCTTATCAATAAATATTTACAATTGTAATATGAACAATAACATGTAAGTACATAAATATGTATAATCTATGAGCAGTTGCCGGCACAAAAGTCTCTTTTTTGAGGTTACGCGGAGGTTTTTGTTGGAGGTACGCGTTAGGTAATTTTTTTTAGTGAATTTCTGTATGAAAGACTACAAAATGTGTATATTTTAAAAAACTGCAATAAATATGCTATCTCACACTATTTTTTTAAATTGGATAAGTTTGTTTTTTAATACTTATATGACGCTTAAATTAAAATAAAAATGCCAACTTTTTTACTTTTACTCCAAAAAATCTGCATTTTTATATGAAATTGCTCATGTTTATGATAAAAAATGAATTTTCCAGGTTCGTTTTACACGAAAATGATACCAAGCAATGCATAGTAGCCCTTATTAATTAGTAAAAAAATATTAAACGCAACCCTTCCGCATGCACATTCACCCCCCTCCCCCCGCGCTCAGGGGGGGAATTGGTTTTCCCTCCACATCTAAAAACAACTATTTTGAGACCCTCTAGCTCTGGTTAAAATTACAAAACTGTAACTCGCAGCGCACAATTTTTCTCAACTTTGTATGGACCGTGACCCTTACTACTATCACAAGAAGCGAACTTAAGAGGAGGGATTTATACAAAGTGGGTTTTGTTTTTGGTATTAGTAAAGGTTGTTACCAGATCCTGCGCGCAACAATAGTCTAATACGCGGTACAGGCAATAAATACTGGACAAGTATTTATACGTTTCGTTAAGTATATGAATTATGAATACATTCTGTCACCGTATTCATATCAATAGTAGATACATCAAACTTCATTATTTCCCCCATTGTATGTTTCCTGTGATTATGTTTTGAAGCGGGTAAGTTGGGTGGTCAAAGAAAACACCCAAACGCTTACAAAAAAAATATATTAATTTCAAGAAAAAACCCAGTATTAACTGTAGGTACTAGGGGTGGTAAAGTTCGTTAAGCCTGACTGGTTTTCCGCCGGTAGTGAGGTACTCCCCCTGTTGTCTGCTAGGCGGTAGTGCAGTCCTGGGGTGACTCTGGAACGTTCCGGGGAGCGCCGTAGCTAGCGGGATGTATGTCGCAGTCCCTCCGTCGGTGTCCACGCGTGCTCTCAGGCCGGCCGAGACAAGGAAGTAGGTGGCACGACGCGTGTAAGGGTAAAGTTGCACCCTGGAATTACATCAATCTTGCTTAGGACCAGGAATTTAACGTCCGGCCGGTATGACCCCCAACGATGTCGCCAAGCTAGCAGCAAGGGAGCGAAAAGTAGCTGGTGGGTATGCATACTCAGAACGGAGTTACAGGAAGACAAAGGAATGTGCGGAAGCAAGCTTGCAAACTTATAGCCCTTTTAGAAAATTAATTTGTAAC
>JALPQI010021851.1:0-25314 GCA_025490895.1 Thaumatotibia leucotreta
AAGGTGCTCAAATCGCTTCTACAATAGACTAGACATAGACAATCTAATAATTCGAATGCTAGGAACACCTTCAATGGTATCCATTTAACAATTAACATGCAATGGTAATATGTATATCAACGTTTTAAATTAAGCAATACGATCAGATAGATAGTCGACAATTAGCGGCGTCTACCGTAGCCATTACGTAGGTAATTAGATATCATCTACGATTATACGACATGCAATAAACCGACTCCATACGAGGGGGCGATTCGACTCACTTCGTCGGGAGCGTGTGATATGGTATAGAAAATGACCATACGTAATGATATACAGTGTAAATCTAATACGGGCGATAAATTACACCAGGCCCAGGATTCAGAAATAAAATGATTTATAACTTTTATAAGTGGTACCTAGCTGTTAATAGTAGGTATATCTAAGTAAATCTCTAATTCTCTCTATTTTAAGTGAAAAAAGCGTAACGTAAGGTACACCATCAGGTTTCTTTGATAATCTTTTCCCAGAATATCGTGGGCTGGAAATCTTCAGCTGACTAGTCTAGATACATGTGTCTACAACTATGTTTATTACAACCATCAATACTATTCCTCCTATAGGCACCAACGTCTGAACTTTGAACTAGACTTACCAATAGTCTTTATAGAGGCCATGGCATGAGCTCATTAAAACAAGTAGTATCGAGCCCTTATCATCAATGTTTATTAATGACCCCATGGCCGGACGTTAACTCTTCATATAAATCTCGAAATAACATTTTTATCTCGACCGCTGTCTGGCAGTATCTGCTCGTAAATCTTCGGAGCATCATTGGATCATAACATCCATGGTTTAAGTGCTGATTTATGCTACAAATAGAAGCGTGCCTTAAAAAGGTACTTAAATCTTGAGATATTTCTTTTGAGAGCAACATGAATGAGATTGGTTCATGCAATGCACTTGACTGTTTTTACGCAATTACCTGCTGTATGAACACGACACAAGTATTTAGACAAATATTGAAATCAATTCTGCACCTCCATCGACAAGCACAGTCGCCAAAGATATATCAGCGGCTCTACAGCCAAAAACGAGTTTCGTAAATTTCGAGGATTTGTCTCTCTCACTTTAATGACGCCTTCGTATGAGTGACAGAGAACAATCCTCGACGTTTACGAATTTCGATTTTCGCAGTAGTAGGCCAGAGAGCTCACACGTGTATGTGTACGCCTCTATTATCATATTATCATGGTGTTAGAGTTAGAGTGCATGTTCACGTTCAGAGTACCGTGGCAGACTATTTCATGGCGACTGTAGGTAGGTATTTACTAACCTAACATTATATAGCTATATTTTATGGATAGAAGTACTATTTATTTATTTATTTTATATTCCAATAAGTTTCACAGCATAACAGTAAAAACCAAATCACTGTGAACTAAAAATTTACAAAACAAATAATAACTATGTATATATCTGTATAAATATGTACCTATCACCTACTTACACATTTTCAAAACTGTAGGTAGGTACCATTTATACTTATGGGTAGGTACTCGTACATAAATTAAATCTAACTAATTAACATAACCTATATCTCAGATTGGCCCTTGCGGCATTGCACCGAGGATGCTGGTATAATATACTAATACTTTCAAATAAATTTCGTCAAATATGTTTATTCCTTCTAATAATACCGTTGTCTCGTAAGCTATGGGCTATGGTTGTCACCAAGATGCGACACTTACTATTTTAGCGCTGACCCATTTGCCGCTTATTTCAGTTAATTTGCGGGGACTTGCACCCGGTTACTGGAACTCTAAGAATACGATGCATCTGGGTTTAATTCCGTTCCTGCAGTTTGAACGCTGGCGAACATCCGGTTATTTACACAAACAACGTAGGCGCGAAGCCAATTAAAAATATTATAACAAATCTAAGTGGCTGGCTAAACACGTCCGCTACGGCATTTAGATAGCCGAGCAGACGGCAGCAAGAATGCATTTGTCACCACCCCAACTCTTGCCGTGGGTGTCGTAAGAGTCGACTAAGGGATTAAAGTGTCACTAATTTTACGCCACCTATTCGTTTAAACGAATTATAATCGTAACTATTATGACTGTTTTGACACAAACTTGAGTGGGTTTCTGTATCTACCGAACGAGAAGGTCACAAATGAGTGTTTAAGAAGCTTTCAGAATTAATTCCAAAATTCTTGGTGTTTGTTTCCTAGTTTAATGTTCCTTGACTAACAATTCGAACATGACATACTTAAGAAGAAACATGATTGAAATTAAATCTGCATATCGAAAAGGCAAGCCTGTACCTTTTACAAAGGAATACCTACCGCTTTCTTCCACTCTTTTAATGCTGACTGTAGGTAAAGGTACTGAACCTATTGAAACACTAGGGCATTCTAGAACCTTGTCAAAATAACAAGCAGTAAGGAGTTTCATACAATTTAATTAAAAGCATCACTTTGACATAAGTAGTTCCTGAGTGGCCTAGGTTTTCAATTGGTTGACTGTACCTACCTACATGCCTTGCTTGGCGGACTAAACATAATTCAGCTATCAGCAGTCCGACCAAACGGAAGCATAAACATTTCTAGGAACACTAACCACTCAATTGCTTTTGGTAATCAAAGCAAATGAGTGGCTAAAGGAACCCGCAGGCAAGCATGATATTAATCGGCTAAAGACCATTAAATATGCCGGCTGAGGTCGAACAGGAGGCTTACCGCGAATTTGAAGTTCGTAAATTTCGAGCAACTTTCTCAGTCGCTCTAATGGACGCGGAATCGGAGTGACAGAAACAAACGTTCGAAATTTAATAACTTTGGTGTTCGCAACAGGCCGGGATTGCCTTAATTTCCGACTTCCCCTCGCGAAAGAGGGGCGAAACAAGACTGTTGACCTGACGGCGACGAACCTAATCTAAATATTATGCTAGTGATAAAGCGATAAATATGTAAACGAGAAAATAACAATGCTTAAAATGTAGGACATGTTTTCGTAAACTGATTTGTTTTGTGCGTTTCAAGATGTTGTTTCACGGTACTTAACTAAATTAATTTTGCATGGGTCAATAGGTACCTATGTTTGACCCCCTAAACGCCCTCTAAGTCTAAACCCTTTTAGTCTATTTTTACAATTACTATTAGGTACACAAATCTAATACCTATAGGTATACCAACCCGGGTGCTATTTCGCCTAGGTCGTTAAAAAGTCTAGGTAAGTGAATGGTCCACGGAGAGAACATGTCTAATCCTTATGAAAATCAAGGTAAAATTGTACCTTGTTCCTTTAAAACTAAGGTTGTTTTTCCTTCAGACATTAGAATTGACTAGACATGTTTTTTCCGTGGACCGTTCAAGTAATGTCGGTTGCAACAATAACACTTCACAGACTGATCAAAATAACATTTGATTTGATCCACTTTACCAAGCAGTTCAATCGACAATTAAATCGACACTAAAATTATATTTCACGCGAGTTACTCACGTTTATAATTATAAGTCGATAAATGCTCGACATGTTTCGCTCCGTACATGAGGAGCTTCTTCAAGACACGGTCTTCGTCGCGCAGCCATGGCACAAACGGTGCATTTAGACCAAACGAGCATTCGCTCATTCTATCCCCCACTCTACGAAATTCGTTCGTTACACAAATTAACGTGATTCGTCGATATTCGTTGATTTCGTAGAGCGGGGGATAGAATGAGCGAATGCTTGTTAGGTCTAAATCCACCTTCAGTAACCCGCGTGAAATATAATTTCAATATGAATGTGTCTCACGAGAGTTTTGTGTTTAAAAAGGTACCTACAACTTGCTCTTAGACAGACATGTCAACAAAAGTCCTTGAAAAGTAACAAAAGTTCCACATACCCTCAACAGACACGAAGACATCCGCGACGCCATGCTCTCCCTGGTGCACATGTTCCGCACTTCAGAGGACAAGCTGGAGCGGCACGAATACCGCGAGAAGGCGCTCGGAGAACAGCTCAAGAAGATGCTGGGCTTGCTGGACAAGAAGCAGAGGGCTATGGAGCCTCTTAAAGGCATGATATCGAGGTTGGATGAGCGGCTGTCCAATGTGGAGACGATACTTTTACAGGTTGGTTTATAGTTAGTCTTGAGTTGATATCTTGACCAGAGTATCAGTTTTCCTAGAAGGCGGGCATAATAGTTCGATAACAAAACGCTACAGAATCTGTAGATCTAAAAAAATAGCTTTAGATGCCAGAATTGCTTAAAAAGTTACGATATCGCAATTACATAGGTACATGAACGGGTTGCCCAATGGAAACGATATTGGTTCTACATGTTTTTTGACTCGAGCCCCATGATGATCAAACCATGATGTTAACGAAAAGACGACAGTGATTGTCTGTTTGCATAACACCCCGACCCGAGGTCATTTGTCATAACATTTTTGTTCCTCCTGTGTTAAGTATGTAGTACCTATGTAATTAGTTTTGCAATATAGTATCCCTTAGCTAACAATAATAGTCTTACCAGAAAGAGCAACGCGAGAAGTCCACACAGAAAGCGACCGAGGAAGCGCTGGATGGCATCCAGAAGAGCCTGCAGTCTCTGACCGCCAGCGTCAAGAAGCCAGCAGACTTGGACAACAATCTGACTACCGATGAGGATCCGGTCGGGCGCCGCCTAGACGCCACGGACCTTAAGATCGATGCTGTTAAGAAGGAAATTGAGAATCTGAAGAATGCTCTTAGCAAGGTTAGTCTTAAATGGAATGTTATGGTTGGTTCTAATCTTAATTAAGGCTTGGTGCTATGTGTACTTAGCGATGCGATGTACTAGATATGGTATGGATACATTCGAACCCGATTTACCCGGGATAATCTGCTTAATAAGCAGAGTAACTCTTGTCTCAGCTACGGAAGCCAAAATTAGCTTGGTTTGTTAGGAAAGATCTGGTCAATTCCATCGTGCCAGGTTCTGTCTGTCTGTTTCCGAGGTTCTCTGAATCTCAAAAAACAGAAATGTCTCCTAACTGAGACATGCTTCCTCTTCTAATCCACAGGACAACCTCCGTTCCATGTGTCTTGATGCGGCGCTTGACGATGGGCATCCGTTCAACAAGCACATGTCAGAGGCTGAGAAACTGCTGAACAAGTATGAGTTGAAACTGAGCGAGTACAACGGGACCCGCGTGCAAACTGACTTCGTGCCGTTGAGTGAGGTCTCGTTGGCTGACGAGGCCTGGCATAGTAAAATGACTGAAGGTAACAACAGACCACAAATAACTAATTAAACTAGCGTAACAAACAGATTGGCTAATGATATCAATTCTTACATCACAAAGCATGTGTTGCGTACGCGTAAGGGTCGTGCTTTGGACCGTAAATGGCTGATAATAATAGGAAGTTTAGACTAATCAATCAGTCAGTTTATGGATCAATTCAAAGTGTTCAATCCCATATACATAACTATACTGACTTATGCCGTGGCCACGACATCGGTCTAAGGCAACCGGCTTAGCGGAAAACGTATGGTGCTCACTCTCGTATATCGGCCTCCCGCTCCAACTCATGGATTCGCTCGCCGCTGGGCGCCTTAGACCAATGTCGTGGCCAGGCCGTTAGGCCGTAACTCCAAGCGAAGCGTGATTCGCAAAGCAATGCGAAAAAAAATTCCTTTTTAACATTTTTATATTTACAGTAATGGAACGCCAAGAGAAGGAAGTGAAGAAGATCCAGCAACTCCTCGGCGACGCCGAAAGTATGTGGAAGGATCTGCCTCGGCTGGCGGACCTGCGATCGTCGACCAACCTTACACTTGATGCCATTGCCGCTGCCAGGGCTGGCTTCGCTGAGACCAATGAGCAGAGTGAGTTCAAGAATCCTATTTATAACTCCTCAGCGACGCGGAAAGCCTGTGAAAGGGCCTGTCTCGGACTCTTTACGTAATAAATGAGTGATCCAGCAAGTCAGTAACGCGATGAGAATGGAGGGATTTATAGACATACCTTATATTCGACGCAATCGCTGCCGGTGCCGCCAGGGCTGGCTTCGCCAAGATCAATGAGCAGAATAAGTAACAAATATCCTATAACTCCTCAGCGGCGCGGAAAGCCTACGAAAGGACCTGTCTCGAACTCTTTACGTATAAATTAGTGGCCCCATTTTTTTTTATTAAGGTTTGAATTCGACGAAAGGGGGAACATATATCTCCCATGAGTTCCTCGATAGTTGATGTATAAATACAAAAATACAGTTTTATTTCATGTAGTCCTTGAAGCTGGATCATGCACGTTTAATTCGAATTAAATGGTACTTTCCCTCTTCCACTTCAGTTTAGCGATTCGGAGAGCTATTTCGGTTACTTTGATTCTGCTGCGGATGGTCTCATTTTTAATACGATCACGCAGAGAGACTCCTAGCATAGCCCTCTCCATGACCCTTTGGGTGGCTTCGAGCCTTCTTATGAGGCCCATTGTAAGCGGCCACGTTTCAGTACCGTATATCATCACTGGCAACACACACTGATTAAAGACTTTCGGTGGGCGGGGCACATTGCGCGTAGAACCGGCGGCCACGTACCGGAAGGCGTAGCGTGGGTAGGCCCTCCACAAGGTGGGCCGATGACCTGGTGAAGGTCGCAGGAGTCCGCTGGATGCGGGTGGCGCAGGACTGGTCCTTGTGGCAATCTTTGGGGGAGGCCTATGTTCAGCAGTGGACGTCTTTCGGCTGATATGTTTAGTTTAGTTTAGTTTAGTTTATTTCTCACATTTATACAAATTTCACATAATTAAAATTTACATTTCAGCTTATATTACACTTCGTATAAAGATCGTTAATAAAAATATATGAAAATAAAAAATTAAAATACAATTAAAATAGAAAACAAGCAATGCTTAAATAATCAAAATGTCAATGTAGTAAAAATTGGTAAAAAAATACATTAAATTTAGTACTAGATAGTACAAATCAAAATTAAACAATGTCAATAATACAATAGTAATAAAAATAATAATTAAAATAAATTACAGAAAAATGAGTCAAGCTGCAATACTATCATTAGTACGTATCAATGTCAATTATAGAAGAAAATATAATAATAATGAATGTCTAGAAAATTTGTCTAAATATGATGATGATGATGACTTCCCTCTTCACAGCTGTTACCAAGATCGTGAGCAAGCTCCGGGAGCTGAGCGACCGCCTGACGAGGACCAACGAGGACATCCAGCAGAGCCTGACGCAAGGGAACACGCTGAGCGAGAGAGCCCTCACGGATATTTCGAGGAACTACGTCGCTCTTCACGCCGAGGTGGGTGGAGTAGAAGTATTCCTCAGCATTGTATCCTAGAGTTTTTTATCGGTGTGGCAGAATGTCTACGCAAATAGCATATACAATTGCATCCCACACTAACATCCGTCCTATGCTTCAAGGAACCAAAGACACACCATGAAGTCTCAAGGGCACGTACTTACCAATGTTATAATGCCATTTGACTGTTAAGCGTGATTTCTATTGATTTTTATACATACGTAATTTCGATTCAGCAAAGTAACAACGGCTGTCCTAACGTCTGTCCTCGCTGCAATCAAATTCCAACAATTAAAAAGTGTGAAAGTGACGCACGTCACAAAAAAATGAACTATCTTTCGTAACCGTATTCACCCTTAAGGGTGCGACTCCACTGAGGCGGAGAGGAGCGGAGATGTGCAAAATTGACCAATTACATTCTTCAAATTCAAAATTCGAAACATTGTCATGCGGTCTCATTGGCCAATTTTGTCTCCGCTCCTCTCCGCCTCAGTGGAGCCGCACCCTTAACAGGCAGACAGATGCCAGAATTACGCAAAATTTTACTCTTGTCACTGACATAGTATTGAAATATGGTGGGAAACATATTCCCTCTGTCTTATACAGGGTTAAGACTGAAAAGCCATTCATCTCTATATATCTCTAGGTCCAAGCGCTAGCCAAGGACGAGCACGTGATGCAATCTACGGCGGACAACGTGCTGGCGACCAAGAAGCGCATCGAATACGGCGTCCACCAGATCCTAGTGGAAGTGGGAGAGCTGGTGCGCGCTCAGGGTTCCCGCCTCAACAAGTCTGTCAGTGACAGGTATGCCTAATCTCTAATACCTAGTTTACCTTCATGCTTATACCACCGCCAATGTGATGCCTTTTCTACTTTCCGTGTCCTGCGACAGTGAAGTGTGGTGATTTTCACGACCGAGTTCTCATCAATCCATATCACTGAAAATCCCTGAATTGTCACCTCGTTTATAATTCCTTTTTTATGGACCAACACCACCTGTAACAGACACTGAATGATTCCTAAACTAATTATTACGGTTTCGGAGTGATATATCCTGTCCTGATATATCAAGCACGGCTTGTTGAACCCAGTGATGGGCAAAATGTAATCGACTAACGATTAACAATTAAGATTAACTTAAAAGTAATCGATTAATGATTAAATTTGACGATTAATTAATCTTAATCGTTCTTGTTCGACTAATTTAATCACGATTAAATTAATCGACGATTAAATACGAGCGATTAAATCCTTAATCGATTGTTTAATTAGATTTATTTTTTTCGATTAATATCAGGATTTTTTGTGAGTCGTAAATTCAGGTTACCCTAATAAACTTATACCTGAAGCGATGTGTAACAATACCTAAGACTTTCTGCGAGTATTTCATAATCGCGGTTACCTTTGGTAAATAATATGTCGAAGCATTCGTCAGTTTTTGACATGTGGCGTCAAAGGATGTTGAACGATAATACATTATTTTATTTATGCACTGTGTTGAAAAATTCTTAATCGAGTAATTTAGTCGATTAAAATGACGATTTATTAATCGTTAATCCAATTCTGCGACGATTAAGTTAATCTCAATTAAATTAATCGCGATTAATTTGTGACGATTAATTCTTTAATCGATTAGTTAGTTGATTAAAAAAATAATCGATTAATGCCCATTTGAACCTAAGCCATCCACTGAACCCGCCGTTGTGCGCCGTCGAACTACCTTTCTGTCCAGGCGTGGATCCAGGACTTCGTTGAGGGGAGGGCACTGCCCTATGAATGATAGTATTTTATACTTAAAACAGCACCTTGGCATAGGTACATAGGTCCAGTGTGAGGGGGGGGGGTCAAGTGTCCCCATTGCCCCCCTGGATCCGCGCCTGTTTCTGTCCATATTTTTACTAATATGCTATAAAACTTCCAGGTTCGACAATATAGAACTGAAGATGATAGAGAACCACGCAGCAGCCCTCAGCAACACGAGCGCCAAGATCGAGTCGGAAATGTCGCAAGTGTGGCGGCAGATCGGAGTCATGTACCAACAGATGACCGCCAGCCAACGCTCCCTCGATAAACTTACTGTAAGCGCTTTAAAGCAACTTTCTTCACTTTCTGGCAGCCTGGTACACCATAAAAGGCGTCCCAAGCTCCAGTGACCGCTCAGTTACCTTGGCGTATTTTATCTCACTCACGCAAGCAAGGCGCGCAAGTACCTACACGAGCTTCAGACTGAGATAGTACCAACGCGTTTTGTTTCATACATTTTATCGCCGTTATCCGAGGTGTGTCTCTGGCCTTTTTGTTAACGCAGGGGAGAACTCCTGTTCTCGCATGGTGGTATGCGGGGCTCGCTCCTCCAAGGAGTAGAATACCCACTAAACTCCCCTGTGACGTTGCAATCTCTTCCGTTATGGGGAACATCTTGGGATCGTGTACATTCTACCACGATGCTCCCCCGGCTATCCCGGCTAGTATACCTACGCCGGGGATATCATGTCGCTTGAGGTGGTCTGGCAACGCTGCAACCCTTCCCCCCAGAAGTGTGTATCTGGCACTACACGAGTATGGAGAAAGCTATCAAAGATTATAAAGATCCAACCCTCAGCAACATGAGAGCTAAGATATATTCAGAAAAGTCGCAAGTGTGGCGGCAGTTCTATGTCATATCAACGATCCTTCGATAAACTCACTGTAAGTTCAAACTTGTCTTCACTCCCGGCAACTTGGTTCTTATATCACGGAGAAAACTGCCAAATATGATAACTTCCACCTAGGTCACAGGGTAAACTCATTGTAATGGTAAACTTAATCCGCTGTCCGAATATCTTCATCTCTGGCCTGGGTGAAGAGGCTTATCAGGATGCTTAACCAAGTTACCAATCGCTAACGCTTAGTAGCGTATCGTAGTTTTCCCTCTCTGTCACGCTGTCATATTAGTGCGATAAAGACAGTTAGCTGCCTTTCATTTACGATTGACGAGTAGGTAAGCGTTAGCGATTGCCAACTTGTCTAAGCACCCTGGATAGAAAACTGCGGACGAGAATTTAAACCTATTTAGTTACTATACCTACATTCTTCTGTTGCCTTTATTAATACCTAGCCATGTGACTGCACCCGTTTTGCAATGTAATTATTAAAAACACACCAAATATACGCGTTGGCAGTTAGGTGTAAGTAGGTATCTACATCTACTATCTAAATACACCTAATTGTATACTCAGCGTAACTTTTGAAACAAAACCTTAAAATGTTTGAATTTAATTCTATCACGTCAAAACCCACTTAAGTTGCGTTTTACCTGAAAACAAACTCCATAACGCGATGTTAACAACTTAAACTAACACTCGTCATTACTCCTGAACAAATAGTTCCTGCCGCATATTTTATTCATGGTTTAGCTACGGAAAAACACTTTATGAGGCGTAAACCCGCCAATTTAAGGCTCTCGCACACATAATAATGGAGAATTGCCTAAATCGCGTTTTATTTGTGTACAATTTCCCCAGTCCTAGTCTATCAAATGTTATTTCTTGGTTACTTTGAAAAAATATGTCTGCGGTCTATTTGGCTCCTTTCATGCCAAATGGATAGAAAGGCTCGGGGCAATTAAATCCAGCCCCAAACATAAGATATAGACGTAGTTATGCCAAAAAAAACAATCCACAAGAATTTTTCACTTTAAAGATTGACTTGTTAGTTTCGATTTAAGGTGTTAATTATGAAAAACTCATGTGGGCTGGTTTCATTTTGCATAACTACGTCCATTATGTAAGCGTTTTAGTAAAGATCCCTAATTTGTCACTTACCATAATGACGAACTTGGCTTGTAGCTTTATACGAATACGTCTAAGTGCCTTTATAGAGAGTGACAAAGTGGGACGGTTTTACAAAACACACATACATTTTGATAGGACTAGACTACTCGAGAGACTATAGTCCGACTTAACAGGCGGATCGGATCATTATCCATCAGATTACCATAAAACTTCCCACACAATACGTTTTAGTCAAAGATTTAACGTCTACAGACGGTTTGGTGCAATTAACTCGCCCTTAACCCTTCGTCTGTCTTTGATAAAGATCCGTACAATAGATATTGGGGGTCAAATCAATTCATACATCATCATCAGCCTGTGATACTCCACTGCTGGACGTAGGCCTCTCCCATTAACTATGCGTATAGACGTATTAGGAGGTAAATGCCCATAAAACGGCAAACTGATCGGCGATCGCAGTAATATTGTGTCCACTACGATGACGCTGCTGCCCATTATCAATCTTTTATGAAATAATGGTCAGTGACATTTCAATCCCTTAGTAGTCTTGCGACACCCGCAGGAGGAGTTGGGGTGGTGACAAATGTAGGTATTCTTACTGCCGTCACCACACGGCCAAATCAATTCATACGTAATTTGAATTCAAAATCCTTTATACTGATATACTGATCCTTGGCAACCCCAGACGAGGGGTTAAACTTCTTAACGTGATGGTATCAACTTGACAAGTGCGCATCAACCTTAAATACTATTATAAATCCTTATTCCCACAGGAGCAGACCGACCATTATGTGAACACTAGCGCCTCGACGCTGGACAGTATGAAAGACAAGGTAATTATAGGCCTTATACCTTTGGGTATAACGACTATTAAAACGTCCATTAATCTAATTGTTTATGAAAAACTTTGATAATTAATGTGGGTAGACGAATCTCTCACCGGCGTTCTTGTAAGTATTATTGTTTAATATTACTACTAAGAGTTCTCTACACAGTATTCGCATCGTAATTAATTTCTATTCAGTATTTACTTTCTGTTTATTTTGAAATCCCTGACAGATAGTCTTAACAAAAATTGCATAGTAAAGAAAGGTAAAAAATACTGATTAGATGAATTAAGGAGCTTGGAATTGCCATTGTACACTCCGTTTGAACTTAGAAAACCCTTCGGATCCAAGAAAGAGACGGAGGCCTGGGGCTACAACGGCGACACACGATAAAGCAGGACAGCAGTTGTTCAGAAGGGTTTTCTAAGTTCAAACTGAGTGTAAGTAGGTAGTGATGTTGTTACTTACTCTTAATGATCGACCTTGTCTTAGCAATTGGGGTCACGACAACAGTAGGTACTAGAGAAAATGTGAGGCTGTACCGAAGCACACAATACTTTATGTACTAACGCATGTCCATGCTCTCGGTAATTACTAGATTTTAATATGTAATTTAAGGTCGTCTGGGACAAAAGCAATTATGAGGAAAATTTAGCTAATTAACATATAATTTTAATTATGTAATATATTTGCAAGTATAAGTAAAAGGACTATAAAATATTTGATGATTAATCGAACTTACCTTAAGTGAAGTTCTATAATAATACTCATAATTATCTGACTTCCTTGGTCGAATAGATTAGTAATAATGATTTATCAAAAGTTACAAAGTAGTAGGATTTTACAAAACCCATTAGATCAAGGGAAGTAGTTACGTAAATTGCATTTCCCACGGATGACATTACACCCTATAAAAACATGAATGTTGGCACAGGTCAGCACAATAACAACGCGGATGACCGAAGTGAACGACAACCTGAACTACCTGCTGGGCCGTCTGTCGCTGGTGACGCAGGAGTTCGGCCAGATCAAGACCGGGCTCGGCGACGCACTTGACAAGCTCAAGGATAGCATGAGCGCCGTGCAGACTAAAGCTAAACCTGAAGGTAACTTGCATCATACCCAGTCTAGATTATAGAGGATAACTGATGACGTAGGAGTTCGGCCAGATCAAGACCGGGCTCGAGGAGAGACTAAAGCTTAACCTGAAGGTAACTTGCACCAACATTCCCTAAAGCATTAAAGTCAGCACATAACGACGCGGGTGACAAAGTGAACGACAACCTGAACTATCTACTGGGGTTAGCGGTGCTGACGCAGTTGTTCTGAAGGTAACTGATACACCAACATGCCCAATCTATAGCCACTCAGATGCTTTGATTTTTCAATTGCTATGTAATAAGAGTGATGACATGTAGCCGCTACATGAAGCGTCTCAGTGGCTAGAGGAGCGTGCAAATTTTAGTTTACATAAGTTAGCGGCCCTACCGCGAAGATTTGTCTCTATCACTCTAATGACTAATGACGCCTTCGTAGGAGTGACAGAGACGAATCCTCGAAATTCACAACTTTCGAAGTTGACGGTAGTAGGCCAGCATGACGACGCAGGTGACAGAAGTGAACAAGCTGAGTGCGTCGCCAAGATGTCAATCGCTAACGTTCAATCGCGAATAACGCGACTATCCCATTTTGACATATGAACCTTATTGCTCTTTGTAATAGGGGCTAGTGAACGAGTTAATAATATGATAGGATACTCGTAATTAACTAAAAATACCCTGCGAATTTTAGTTATCAGTAGGTAATTCCCAACCTGTATAATTATTTAAATATTTAGCAAACGGGTTACTCACGTAATTTAAGTCGATAACCGCTCGACATATCGCCGCCCCAATATTACAAGGTTCTATGTTGCACTTTCATCAACTAGAAATTTGAACATTGTCATATTGACATTTAGTCCAAATTCAATTACCTCGAAAATGTAACATAGAACCGTGTAATATTGGGGTAGCGATATTTCTATCCATTTAGAAGATCTTCATCATCACGTACACGTCGGGCTTTGGTCGCGGATACACCATGACCATGATGAGGATTCTCTAAATGGATCGAAACATGTCGAGCGATTACCAACTTAAATTACGCGAGTAACCCGTTCGCTAAATATATAACCTTTTCACTGCCACAGTCGTCCATAGACGACAACAGAAAATCGTGACTACGACACCAATGACGGCCCTGGCCGACAGCTACGCCAATGCAGTAGGAACTTACGTGGGACGCCGTAAAGTTCAATTTCGCTTAAATAATCGTAAACGCGTGGCGTCTGGATCTCGGCATATTCCTTCGCCGTCTGGCGATTAAAAGGTTAAATATGTTTCGAGTGTCACATTAGTTATAATTCTAAAACTGTATAATTATGACTCTGATACGATTTCCCCACCCACAGACGCCGGCCCCGGACCACACAACATCACCAGCGCGGAGATGCCGTGAGCGAAGATGCCAAATATCTAGTGTAGTATAGCTTTAACTAATAACATAACACGGTGCTACTCCAGGGGGGCTTTTTACTTGTATAGACAGCGCATATTTATAAAGCGTGCCTTACGCCATAGAATATGATGACACGCCTATCTTGTCATACGCCATTCGTTAAAAACATGCGTGTCATCCGCTCTGAAACGGTTAAGCCAGTATTTTATTATCGCTGATCACATGGGAACAATAATAGCTAGGAGGATATCTTATGAGCATCCTCGCTCGGTTTCTTTTGCCTCGTGAAAAAGCACCTAAGGGAAAGTTTATATTAGGCTGATAGTACCTATTAATATTAACTAAAGCTCAAAACCTGATAATTACCGGAAGATACAATTGACAATGGCCTAATGTAAACTAGCCCCAAAGCGACTGAAAATAACTTAGCAATTAAAATAAAACTCATGTTTTAACTTTTGCAAATATTTAATCTCTTTCATAATTGTGGATCTATATATTTATATTGTACAAGTAATATGATACAATTACATTTGACTGTGACAGAATGTTCTGACGTCACCAAGTGAGCACGAAACCATCAAGTAGTGACATTGACTGTACAATCATACAATATTGATATAATAATTGATCTTAAATAATATACACACAAATTATTTGTCTCCCTTCTTGGTTATTTTATTAATCATGATTACAACCTCGTTTCCTATGTGCAATAAATATATTAATTATCAAATTAATGATACTGATTAAATAATTAGATAAAATTCGTGCCCTTATAGTGAATTTGTTACGCTTAATAATATATTTGAAATTGTGAAACACTCATTGCATCATACATATGACAAGTAAACGGCATTCATGACCGGGACTGCACAAATTGCACTTGGTTGTATAACATTTGGGTCCTCAAAAGGAACACAATGGAGTTTAAATTTTGCGACCACTTAAAAGGTAACACTAGCACATTCGTTGTCACTGAACAGCCTAAACTGGGACAATCTATAAGCTATACAATGTAATAATGACACAACAAAAACAACAGTGTCCCGAGAATAAAACACTTAACGATAAAACAAATGAGAGTTACAACTACGCGATCCAGTCGCTATCTTTCATTGGAAAACTTCTACTTAGGATATTTATTATCTTTACTATTTGTGATACTCGTACATAACAAAGCGGAAACTAAACGGTAATAGTTTCGTGACGTAAATAAATTGAGTATATTACAAGAGGCAAATCTTCAATGGCAGTGGCTTATCTAACACTCATACACGAATAGCACTTGAACGTTTTTACACGTGATCAGTATGTACACGGAATAATGCTCATGTACATTATATTAATGCAAAAAATATTTACATCCCTTACTTAATTATGTATTAAAAAGCACTTAATAACCTTCCTTTAGCCCACTCCCCGAATCTATCAAAAGAGAAAAACTTAATTATAAAGAATTATGAAAAACCGTAGAATATGCGAAAATATGAAATCGTCAAACATTACAAGTGAAGTGTATAAAGATACCCTTTATAACTAATAAGACAAGCTCAAAGCTTTGTTTATAACGATTCAAAAAAACTACTCAATAAGGTAAACAATGTTTAAAAAGAATCAGTATAGTGGATACTATAAAGGTGAGTCTAAAAGGCCGAGTATGAATGTACAAGCTGCCTAGGTGAGGTACGTCTACGGTCCACGCCACGGGTCATCCTGCGACATCTACACTTTGTACACGCGGTATCAAAACGACCGAGCGGCCCCGCTCAGCGCTCCCACCGTAACCTACTATTTATAATTTATTAACTCCTAACTAAGTCTCATGTGTAAAATTGTGCCACACAAGCGTCAATGGGACATGTAAAGCGGAATGCGAAACGGAATGTACAAAACTGAGATCGTTCCCCGAACGTTTTAGAAAGCAGTCGATCCTCACTACATTATCTAGTCTTACGACCGCTTGCTCTAAGGCAGGAGTTCCCAAGCTGTGGCGCGCCCACCTGGGGGCTTATCGCGATGGCAAGAGAAGGCGGGTAGAGAAAACTTGCAGGTTGTCTTAGTTTTCTGACCACCACAAAACATAAATGAGAAAAAAAAATTTCATGGAAGGGGGCTCGACTCGATACAAATTGGGAACCCCTACTCTAGAGAGGCCTAATACGGAGTTTCAGACCCCTTATAGTTTAATTACCTTATTTAAGTAACAGACGTGGCCGGATAAGGTGATACCCTAATACCGAATCAGGAACAGAGGCTAGATCCAACAGCCACACTTACCGAGCTCTACCGTGATGGAACTTACATAGGAAGACATACAACTATACACATGCGTCTTATACACGTCGCCAAATAAAAGTTTAATCTATTACGTACATATGTAAGTAAAAATATAATCGTTCGCAATTAAAGACAAGTGTAGAGCAAGCCCGTCGATGTCGAGTCGTCGACTTCGACTCAAACGATTAGATGACCACCCCATAAATCCGAGGCACTTACATGATCTTAAGATAATGATATACAACTACACCTAGGAGTAGTGAATGTTAGCTCACTGTCGTCCCGAAGGACCCGTTGATACAACGGGTGTGACACATTTAAAGCTATGGACTCGTTTCACATACTAGTTTAGACTATCCTAACACGGAGAGAGAAGGGAGCTATCGTAGACGCACACTTAACTATATAACCTACCGCAGTTCTTATTTTACGCGGACCGACGGGTCGGCCCGGTACGTTACATACAAAATTGGTATAGTAAAATGAGTGTCCGACTTCATAAAAATGCCTAACGTGCGGTCATGTTAAAAAATATAGTGTCTCCCTGTGAACTTGGAAAATATTGAACGAGTGCAGGAGTGAAAAGTCAATCGATACAAACCGTCCCCGCCCTCCTCGGTAAGATTAACGGTAAAAGTGGGTGCCACATCGACCGTCTCGACGGTCCGACAGTCGGTCCGACCGACGGTCCGACCCGGGCGCGGGTCGCGCGAGCTATGTACATATCGACAAGTCGCAACAACAAAACAACAATCAGTTAAAACCGTCGCCGCCGCGGGCCACGGCGCCGGCCCGGATCACCCGCCGAGATAATTCAATTCCTATAAAAGCTATATTACAAGCGGGACCCTCGCTCGGGCCGGCGTCGCGCCGGGCGCGACCAATATTAATCTTATGTACATATTGTCGCGTATCTCTTCGTCTACGACGGGTCGCCGTTTACCTCCTGGTCTTGGACGAGACGCGCTCGTGGGAGTGCGAGTGCGTGTGGGGGGTCGCGCCCCCCCCCCGCTCCTAACTGGAGCACGACGCCGGCGACGCGGCCGACAGCGGCGAGTCCCGCGGGCAGCCCGACAGCGTCACCACCACCTGCGGACAACCACAATGTACCACAACCCTGACTACATTAATACCCCCTTAACCCGGCGGGAGTGTGGCAGGGTATCTCATACCCTGCGTTTGACTTATGTCAATATATTTACGGCCTTATTCATAAAAATTCCTTGTTGAAGGTTTGAGGGGCCCAATAGTTATCGAGCCGATAAGTCTTGTTGAACGGTTTATAAGAAGTGTTATTCATAAACGCTCAATATCTCTCCGATAACTGTTGAGCCGCTGTTGAACGGATTAGACGCGTCATGTTGGCGCCTTGACAAAATCATAGACAAAAATGTGGTTTCACCGCAAATTAAAAAAAAGTTTGACAGCTGTCTGGCGGGAATTCGCAAATATTTCCTAATTCCTTGTTACTTACTTTTATCTCAAATAATTATATTATTTGCCTGACCTCTCAAAATGAATCAAAATAACAATTATTAGGTACTTACTACGTATTCTTTTACCTAGGTAACTAATCAAAACAGTTAGCTTTATGATTAGGTACTTGCGATGACGGTCAGATAACGAAACATAATTGTATGGCTAGTTAGTACCTAGGTATGGGCAGTTAGTAGTACGGGTAAGTAATAAATAAATATTTACTTCCTTGCGACCCCAACACCTAATTGCAGTTAGAACCTGAAGTTCTGGTGTGAGGCCAGCTCCTCTGCGATCTTTCTTCAGGTCTTCTTTCACCAACTCTACTATATACAAAACAGTCGCCTTATTAAAGCGGTATCGCCGCCTAAATTCAACATCGGGCAGATCCTCAATGGGATCTGCCCTTATGTTATATATTTTTGGACGCCGCGGCGGATTACACAAATTATTTATGGCATCAATAGCGTTTAAGGCCTGCATGATGGAGTCTCACTGCGTATTGACGTTGAAGTTGAAATGGTTGAAAAACTATCAACAAAATTTTAAATTAAAAAAGTTGGAGATTAGTTTTCCCACCATTTCTGATTCGTGTAATGTTGCATGTAGAGAAAATCGAAACTGCGTAACTACTTACAATAAATCATCGGATATTTATTTTAAATACCTATCTAAATATAATTAAGTATCTCTGGATACATATTTAATAATAATCAGATGAATAGACGATATAAAAAACTATACACCAAATCAGACTTTCATACCTTTATCTTTTCTCTTCTGCCTACTTTAAACGCATGGTTATGCACCTGTCAAAAATCAGCTGATCAAAATTTTGGCAGCCATCTTGTTAAATAAGAAGTTATAAGACCGTTATAGAAGGGTCCTCGGCTCTATAACTTTCGGGGGATTTTAGGATTTATAGGTTTGAGCGGCTGAATAGCGCTATTGAACGTTTATGAATAACGTTTTTAGCCATCCGGTCAACAACGACCCATCAGCGGGCGCGTAACTTTTTATGAATAAGGCCGTTAGAGTTTATTTTTTTTTAACTTTTTTTCACCACACTCTCGCCGGGTTAACAAGCCGCTAAGCTTGTCCCTTTCGGTCCGAACAATATCTCTATAAGGGGCGAAAGGGACAAACAATCTTAGCAGCTTGCTAAGTTAGGAGACGTTAATGAAAAAAGGATAGTATTTAAACCGAACCCTAGCCTCTAAGGTTTGGAATCCATTTAAAAGCTGACTGTCCGGCTAGCCAGATATATTGACGGGACCTCAATAAAATTTTTTGATACAGTTACATACAATTTTCTTTTGGTTTCTGGTCAACTATATGGCTAGCCAATACTGCATTCAGCTGCTAACTACATGCCTGGCCTAAGCACCATCAAGAATGTGCTTTACTGGTTAAACATAGGCTACGGTCAGCCTCCGTAGCGTAGTTGGTAGTGACCCTGCCTACGAAGTTGCGGGTTCCGGGTTCGAATCCCGGCGAGGGCATTATTTGTGTATTTATTTATCACAAATATTTGTTCCTTGGTCATGGCTGTCTATGTATTTAAGTATCTATATGTATCTATGTATTAAATATATCGTCGCCTGGTATCCACATCACAAGCCTTAATTGAGCTTGGGGCTAGGTTGATTTGTGCAAGATGTCCCAAGATATTTATTATTTATTTATTTATTAGTTGGTTAACCCTGAATTGTGTAAAGTGGGCCTAAGCATTCAATGACTTCTATACCAGGTATATAGCCGGAACACTATGCTCCATGTATACATATAATTGAAAAGCCTCAGAGCAAGTGACAAATTATATGGCAAGTAATTCTGCTTTTCATCAGTTGATGAGCCATGGTATATGCATTTTTTGTCAGCCTCAGTAGTCTAGTGGGTAGGATGAAGCATGAGGTTCTAGATAAGTGTTAGATTATGTGTTTTTTAATATTAAATAAAATATATTTCTTGTATGTATTGATACTGTAATATACATATGCCCTAATTGAGCTTTCTGTAGGATTTTGTTATAATGGTTGGTTCTACTGCTGATTTCCATTCTATTAAAGACATCTCCAGCTAGTATCCAATCCAAGCTAAGGCCTGACTTAAATAACGTGATGAATTGATGCTTCCATTTTATTTCCAGTAAGTTCACAAAGTTGATCTGGTTGAGAGTACTACTGCCATGTTTTGGGAATAGAACCATAAAACAATTTAATTGTAATAATAATAAATAACATAACCTATTCCATTTATTTTTAGGAATTGAAATTACTATCCTAAAAATTGGCAGCATGATTCCCATCTGTTCTCTAGTGGAGAGAAGCAAAAAACACGATAAATGGAAATAACAGTTGAATAACACCATTTTTGACCTATTTTATGGTCTATTCATACTTTTTTATATCCCAGACAAATCAATGCAAAAACATAAAGTGGTAAAAAATTGTTGTAAACAGCATGTATGTATAAAAAGTGCCAACAGATGAAGGGATCCTTGCCCCGCACTTTGTATATTTTGGTTGTCAAAGCAGAAACAGTAGGTAACATATCATCCTATTACTGCAAATACCAACTATGTGCACGTATTATGTTACCCGATAATGAATTTAATTATCATAGGACGTATACAAGGGTCTCACCTTCCGACTGCCCGCATGATTCCGATGCTCACAAAGCCACACTCCCTGCCACGTGCCCAGGTTTAGCTTCCCGTCCGTGATCGGGATTGTGAGGGAGGAACCGAGGAAGCACGCTTTCACATGAGCCGGCTGTGGGTGAACATATTCTGATTTTAGTATTGAAGGAAAATAATAATATTCTTGTTACTTTCATAATCCCTATTATTTTCTCATACAAATAAATTGCAAAAAGATTCCATTTATAGACATTGTTACAAAGTGATCCATATAGTGTGTAACTAACTTTTATAACAAAATGGAAACTATCACAATTTTTTGTTTTCATTGACTACCTATGTAAAAACTAGAAATTATATCAAACTATCCTCAATTTGGGATATTATGATATTAATTGTGTTGTTATTTATGTATGAATTAATTAGTTTACTTTATCCAAATCACTCCTTATTTTTTAATTACCAAACAGCACCTCAGTAATGTGTGCAATAAATGCTTTTGATGATTTTAGGAACTTAGGACTAACTAAATTTAAATGGTGATCTAAGCTTAGATCCTGTTATAACAGCTTCTTCGCAAAAATATCTAAATGTTCCCTTTTACATCTCTTGTCATCAGATTGATAAGCAAGGTCAAACTATGATAAGGAAGTTGATGATATTTCAGGAGTCTACAATATTGAGAGCAGTTTGACAGCTGATAAGAGATAACATAAAAGTCATAACTGCAATAGGGTCACCTTCAAGTCTCACTAATTAACAAACAAGTGACAATTAATAACACATAAACAAACAGCTGACATTCTGATAATGTTCCAAGTTTTAAGTGTCAGTATAAAAACAAAACAAAATGTTACTGATTTTGTAAGTTTTAGTATGGGTCATTACCATGTCGTCTGGGCCCTCGCAGGAGTGGCGGTACGGCAGTCCTTCGGGCACTATTTTGTTGAGCATCATCTCCATGTCGTCTCGTACGTCTGGGTCCCAGCTTTCATTTAACGCGAGACTCGCCGAAGTGTGCATAACTGAAAACAACGTGCACTCTCGTCAGCCGGTTTACGAGCGTTACGCATTTTGACACTTCACGCACTGTCTTATTACTATCGTCACCTGACCACTACGGCACAGACATTGATGCTAATTTCAAGGCGTTATACCAAAACTGAAAATCGCGCGAGATTAAAATATAGGGCAAATTGACAAGTGGGAGGGGGTGCAGCAATATAGAAGTAGGAGCGACGTCCTAGTGTATACTGGTACTCACTCTGGATGTGGCAGAGCCCGATCGCGAATAGCGACAACTCGGGCACCTGCTTGAGTATCTCCTCGGTGACTAGGTGCACGCCCCGGTGCTGCGGCCTCAAGTTCAGCTTCCGTTGAAACCACGCGGATCCGATCTGAAGTCCTCGGTTCGAGGCCATGTTTAATTTTTACAAACGCTACAGAATGACCGCAAGAACGCAAACGATCTTACACAACATCACTTAGAACAACCTTTACACGAATTGACCCACAATTATCATAAAAGATTCATCTTCGATCTTTAAATAGTAATAAATATAGCGGAGGTTATAGGACAGATTCGACACCCTATTTTCTGCGGGAAGGTGAAACAGTCGTTAAACGACAGAGAAACAAAATCTAATAGTTGCCAGTAAAAAAAATATCAGCAGTCCAATACGAATTTCATTCATAAATTCCAATTTAGGACATTCCGTACTTTATTATTCCTGGCTACTATTTCGTGATTAAACTTTTATTATAAAATATATTCTTTAAATTATGGCAATTATTTGAATTCTTAATCACGTTTGACAAATTAGTCAAATTACCATCAAATAGCAAAACTTAAATCTTTCATGTCCTAATATTATTGTTTTATTTTTATTTATTTTAATACTAATTGAATCCTTTCTTACAAAAATATGTATGTTAATCATGAATACAAACCAACAAATAAGTGAATAATCACGATTTCGTTGGTTACATTTTGTCTTAAATCTCATGAACAACTCACAAATTACTTATAGCAACACTACATTCTAATTCACCCTTACTGCAAGCGGGAAATTTTGAACAGTTCGGTTAACAGGTATAACGCCCGGACTCGAACATAACAAACCGCTTGGTTATTAATAAAAACAAATGCACAGGAGGCAGAGATGGATATAAAATTGAATTTTATTTGAACAAACGTCTCACTGAATGTATGTGTCGAGTCAAAACTAATTTACGGGAGTGCCGGGGGTTGATAGCGTAATAGAAGGTGTGGCTAAACCACTCCTAGGAATAGAGACAATTAGTTTTTATTCCGAGTGAACCGTTTAGTGGACGCGTCTTATTTACAAACGTTTTTTCTTTATCTAATAAATTATAATAAAACTACAATGGACATTGGAGAGTCGATCTTCGGGCAAATGGAGGAACCGCAGTGGCTAGAGAAGAAAATTATGGGCGAAATGAAACTCTGGCATATTTTGTTCATTTGTTTAGGCGCGGTGACAATTTTGAGTACGTATAGCTTAATTACATTGATGTATGACGCATTTCAGCGCGGACTATTCGAAACGGTTCTCTACTTCAGTTTGTTACCTCAAAATTTGTAGTTCAGTTCTTAATATCGAAAGTCTAAAGCATTATAAACTTAAGACTTATCTTAAACATGTCACGTTGCCATTTGCTTAAATTTCTAATTCAGTGCAGATTGTCTTGCACATATAGATATTTTAATGGAAACATTACATCAAACAGTCGCTTTGAAAAACTCGTATTTCCGTAATTCATGGAATAGTGAGGTATGTACGAGCTTTTAACAAATAAAAACAGAATACTTGAATTCTCAAGTTCTCAAGTTTTCCCTCCTTACTGCCTGATGAATGTACTATAATCGTCATGACTCACTGTTTTTGAAAAAAAACTGTACAAGTTGTTCTCATAATAGTCATAACTCCTTTAATGGCGCCCTCAAATGAAAATGACGTACGAATTTACCAGTCGTGATGGTCTGCTGCTGCTTCCGGTTCCGGATCCCGCGCACGAAGCAGCAGATCGAGGCAGACTACCAACGGCGGAAGATCACCGCCAAGTTCCGGCATCAGCTGGAGACCATTCAAGACAACAAGATCGATGCTATGTCGCTCTCTGATGGTATGCTACGTGGCAGTGCTTGTTAGATGAACAAAAGTATTGTAAGTAATTAAGGCGCTTAATGAAAACAAAATCACGATATGTTACCATTATGTTTCCACGTTACTCAGCTTATTAAAAAAAAATGAATTGGGTAAGGTGGACTAGGTACTAACGTTCGACACTGTGCTAGTATTCGGCTTCGGTACTTTGTTATAGTTATAAGGGCTACATTTGAACAACTAAGATTTTTCTGTGAGTATTCGTAATTGAAACCTTGTGATAAAGTGCTCGTTTCGAACACCTGTGAATTAGGGTTGTAACGGAGTTCTGCTTCAGCTTCTGTTTCTGCAACTTTCGTTTTGTTTTACACATCCGCTTCTGTTCTGATTCTATTATTTTTAAAACAGAAGTCATATAGCGGATATTGTCGGAGCCTAGCGCAGCGGTAGGACATGAGCGGCGTACAACCAAAACCAACAGGTTTATACCTGTCATTCGCTCATTTCTCCGCTTGCCATCTCTACCTACCCTTATGCCCGCTTTGAACTGAGAGCGGAGCGGACTCATTAATGGCTCTGTTTCACGTTCATTGCTCGCTAAGGATTAGTATTCAGTTCACGGTTGCGTGTCACAGCAGCAGTGAAAGTTAAACGGACCCATTAATAACTTCGCTCCGATCGCAGTGGAAAGCATCTCGTCTACTTAGGTCTCACTCGAGCTCCGCTTCTGGTTCCGGTTCTGTTTTCGGTTCCGCTTCCGCTTCTGCTTCCGTTAAACTAAATTCAAAACTTCTGTTTCTGCTTCTGCTTCCGTTAAAACACATCCGTTACATCCCTGCTGTGTATTCTGCTATGTCGAGATACCTGACACGTAGGTACCTTACCTATTGTAGTTTTTCCCCTTTTAAAGGGTCTAGTTATTGTTTTAATTAAACTTCTAATATTTTAACGACAATTACGACAAAGCAACCTAATATTGCCCTGACATTTGTCTGCCTGCGACTACGGGTGTAAAGCTGTAAAGTCATGCCCGAAACGTCAGGATAATATTCAACGTAAGTTTAAGTCCAGAGTTAGTCCTTAAAATATGTCTAATTATTGAGGCTGAAAATGTGTCATTGCAAGATTCTCGTGACAAACATTGCATTTCTTACTAAAAACCCAAAGACGCCTGTTATCTCATCACGCTATCTGTCGTATTTACTCGCTCATCTAGATAAGGCAGAATAACCGTATTTACCGCCCATTGTCCTGGTTGCCAGCGCTGGAGCTGCTACACGAGAAGACAGAGAAAGCTAAGCCCATGGACAATAACGGGTCCCAGCAGAGCTCGGTCGTGTCGCCGCAGCAGAGTAAGTAACCTTATTAGGTACTTATTTAAACGTTCACACATTATTTTAAACGAA
>JALPQI010021852.1:0-21458 GCA_025490895.1 Thaumatotibia leucotreta
TTCGCTGTTTGCCTCTCTAACGCACGCACTAATTGGCTAGAAAGAGAGGCAAACAGCGAAATTGTAAATTGTAACTTTATATAAAATAAGTAAAAAAAGTTTTAAGTTAAACGGTTTTTATTGCACCAAAAACTAGAAAATAAAAATTAGTTATAACTAACCATAGATGCTTCTTTCTGTAGATTACTCACGTGAAACTCTTATCACTGTAGTCTTCCTAAATCGGATGCTGAAAGCCACGTTTAGCCTCTATGTCAGTGGATTAAGCGTTACCTAATCGGAAACTTTTACCAAACTGAAATAAAAACGTGGGGCGTAAGCAATTGTGATTAAGTAAGTCACTGTAGTTATTGAGGAACACACATAGAAATCATGACAGCAATAGTGTTTTAAGTTTTGTTCTGGCTTTGATAAAAGCTATTTACCTCTGTAGAAGTGATTGAACAGATGGATGATTAATTGCAATATTAATGCTACAATTACATATTTTCAACTTGTACGTTTCTTTATAATAACGCCCCACGTTTTTATTTTTAGTTTGGTAAAAGTTTCCGATTAGGTAACGCTTAATCCACTGACATAGAGGCTAAACGTGGCTTTCAGCATTCCGATTTAGGAAGACTACAGTGATAAGAGTTTCACGTGAGTAATCTACAGAAAGAAGCATCTACGGTTAGTTATAACTAATTTTTATTTTCTAGTTTTTGGTGCAATAAAAACCGTTTAACTTAAAACTTTTTTTACTTATTTTATTTTCAAGTTTTTAGTGCAATTGTTAAGTTAATTTCCGATAATATACCTACTTATTCTAGATCAAAGATGTTGTTTGTAATATGTAATACAATTATGCATGCTAAGTAGCGTTTATACTCTACTTGGAATGCATCATCACGAATCACGACACATATGTAACCGTAATGGACATTATTTTATGTGTAACGGGAGGCGAATCCCTGCTGAATACATATTTTTAGAAATCCGACACTAAAAAAATGTAATTAAATATCTCGATCGACAAATGAAAACCAAAGGCGTGGCGTGGTTAATGTAAGCTTGAATGCCCGAAGTGTCTCAAATGGACGTGTTATTCATACAATACGAGTAAGTACCTTAGATAACAGAGATCTGACAATAAGGAATATATCAATCAATTTGATTTACTGAGAAAATCAAGTTTAAATTTTTATATTGTACACATTGTACAAGTCGAATTTCGAGACTATAAAATATAAACTCATTATCTCAGTCGACCTACCGGAGGACCGCAGGTCTGACGGAAAGTCCGACCCGAACCGAGGCCCATAAGGGTCAATCCATGCAATATATCAACCGGAGGGCCATAGGCCCGACGGCACTATGGCACGCACTACGTGAATCCGAGAGGACTCACACTCTCTGTCTATCAACTGGAGGACCGCAGGTCCAAGTGCACGTCCTACTCAAACCACCTGCGCTGTCAGTTTATCAACCGGAGGGCCGCAAGCCCGACGGCACGCCCTACGCAAACCCGAGGGGTATACTCATGCTCTCAGTCTCATCAACCGGATGACTGCAGGTCCAACGACACGCCCTACGCGAACCACTCACGTTGTCATTCTATCAGATGGCGAGCCGCAGGCCCGACTGATCGCCCTACGCGATTCACTCACGCTGTCACTCTATCAGCTGGAGGGCCGCAGGCCCGACGGCCCGCCCTACGCGAACCACTCACGCTGTGAGTCTATCAGCCGGAGAGCCGCAGGCCCGACGGCTCACCCTATGCGATCCACTCACGCTGTCACTCTATCAGCTGGAGGGCTGCAGGCCCGACTGATCGCCCTACGCGATTCACTCACGCTTTCACTCTATCAGCTGGAGGGCCGCAGGCCCGACGGCCCGCCCTACGCGAACCACTCACGCTGTGAGTCTATCAGCCGGAGAGCCGCAGGCCCGACGGCTCACCCTATGCGATCCACTCACGCTGTCACTCTATCAGCTGGAGGGCTGCAGGCCCGACTGATCGCCCTACGCTATTCACTCACGCTGTCACTCTATCAGCTGGAGGACCGCAGGCCCGACGGCCCGCCCTACGCGAACCACTCACGCTATCACTCTATCAGCTGGAGGGCCGCAGGCCCGACGGCTCGCCCTACACGAACCACTCACGCTGTGAGTCTATCAGCCGGAGAGCCGCAGGCCCGACGGCCCCCTACGCGATCCACTCACGCTGTCATTCTATCAGCTGGAGGGCCGCAGGCCGACGGCCCGCCCTACGCGATTCACTCACGCTGTTACTCTATCAGCTGGAGGGCCGCAGGCCCGACGGCTCTCCCTACGCGAACCACTTACGCTGTGAGTCTATCAGCCGGAGGGCCGCAGGCCTGACGGCTCGCCCTACGCGATTCACTCACGCTGTCACTCTATCAGCCGTGACCCATGAGTCTATCAGCCGGAGGGCCGCAGTAATGACATACGGTACTAAGCCGTGGTCGCTTACAATAGGCCTCATAAGAAGGCTCAAGTCACCCAAAGGGCAATGGAGAGGCCCATACTAAGAGTCTCTCTGCGAGATTGGATAAGAAATGAGACTATCCGCAGCAGAACCAAAGTTACCGATATAGCTCTTCGAATCGCTAAACTGAAGTGGGCGGGGCTCGTCGCGCGTGAAACCGATGGCCGTTGGGGCGGTAAGGTCCTCGAGTGGCGGTCACGTACCGGAAGGCGCAGCATGGGTAAGCCCGCCACAAGGTGGACTCATGACCTGATGAAGGTCGCTGGATGCGGGTGGCATCTTTGGGGGAGGCCTATATTCACCAGTAAACGTCTTTCGGCTGATATGATGATGATGATGATAATTAAATCCGTATGTTTCTACCAAATATCTAAAGCAGTACTTCAAAATCTACATATCGCTAAACCTAGCGGTTGTGGCAGGCAGTAAGTAACACTGGAGTATGTTATTTGAGGAGTTGGACGTTAGTATTCTCGCATTCGCATGTTTCTACTTAATATCTAAAGAACTTCTTTAAAATCAAGATATCGATAAAAGATAAACCTTGCGGTTATTGTAGGCAGTACTGCAGCATCAGGAGTGAGGAGTTGGAAGTCAAGATCAGGCTGTTAGTATTTGATTATGCCAAACATGCTATACTTTAATTTTCACGTGTCTAACACTCTCGGTTAAGGTAAGCAGTACGTCTGCAGCATCAGGCTTTGAGGATACAAGGATACAAATATTATAATATTGCATTGTCATGGGGACTTGATAAGAGTTCCAAATTTTATTGATTTCGGTGCAGTAGAAGTGGTCGAAAAATCGATCACAAGATTTGAAGCATCGACGACAGTTGATACGCGGTGAAGTTAATAAAAACCGTTTAAAAACGCGACCCAGCTGTCACGAAAATGTAGATCGCGATGGTGAGATTTTCTTTGGATATAAATCTAGGTTTAAAATGAATGTTTTGACTATCGAAGAGACCAGAAATAAATAAAAATTAGCTTGGGTTATTATTAACCGGATTTTAATTAATAATAACCTACTGCTTGTACACCT
Source organism: Thaumatotibia leucotreta (assembly GCA_025490895.1). NCBI lineage: Eukaryota > Metazoa > Arthropoda > Insecta > Lepidoptera > Tortricidae > Thaumatotibia > Thaumatotibia leucotreta. Next base: position 3,536 of record JALPQI010021852.1, read on the forward strand.
ACATAAGTCCCATAGTAATAAAAAGGCATTTTGCACTGAGTAGCAATCTTAAATGGTTTTCATTACAGATGGTGCTTTATTTACGCGCTTACATTATGTGCGAGAATTGGTTCATTTTGTCAGGTCGAAACTTCGAAGGGACATCTGAACTGAAAAACGTCGTACGATATGACACGAGCGAAATGCGAAAAGGAAATTCGTAACTCGTGTCGATTTAAAACAATCCCACGGTCGTGTTTTAATTTACGTTGCGAACTTAATTTTTTCGCACTTGTATCGTAATGAATTTTTTTATATAATTCGCTTTAATTCTGATTCTACAAGAAATAAAAAAAAAATATAGAAGACTACCTATAGCATTTTAGTATTCAAATAAGATCCGAAATAAACGGTTAATATTATGCCTACCTAATCCTCGCGAGTACCTCTACTATGTACTTAAGTAATTAAGGTAAGATCAAGTGAACGCCACAAATATGAAAGGAATGTAACTTGATCGGCGTTTTTATATTATAATATGGCTTATAGTTTGTAAAATGTACACCAAAACCGAGTTATTGTCGAAATTTAATGCTTAATTTTCGTTACATAGCCGACTGAAATTAAGGTTTTTTAATTTAACTTCACGCTAATTGGGTAACCCAAAAAGTGAAACGATTTCGCTTTAAAACCAAAATAAAGGCAGGTACTGCAAGCAATAAGTAGTATGGTTGAGTGACATATTTGCATAGTTATGTTGTAAGTATTGTAGGTTTACGCCACTGACATACTATAGTATCTAAGTACCTCAGTATTTATGCCTAAGTACCTACTACAGTAAAATCTCAGAGAGTACTTAACTACTAATATGTCACTACAGGTACATCAGTCATGGCCACCCGTTGGAGATAAGGAATTAACTTATCATAATCTGATAAGTTACATGCTATAAGAATTATGATAATATATTTGTTATTTGGTCTTAAAAAATTCTAACTGATTAAGATTACAATATTACCGAATCTTAATTGATATACATAAGTACAAAGATAAAGATTTAATTCAACTCGGATGACTTAATATGTCAATACCCTATATTTCACAAGATTAAATAAATTTCATAATACTTGCATCATTTATATGCTACCTTTTGTGATAATTGAGTGCATGTACTGCTGTGCTAACTAAAAAGGACGCATCTCCCATGGAGCCACTATTAGAAATGCGTCTTTTTTATTTAGCACAGCAGCATAGATATTATTCCAAATCCTGTTTAAACATGTACCTACAATGTATGTAAGAGCTTAAGTATAGGTATTGTTTGGATTAAGCTTTTATCATCCAGACTGTCTCCTCTTAAGGTCAGTTTAATTTAAGGTTAATGATATCAATTATATATCAACTCTTAGGTAGGTAAGAGATAGCTCGTAACACCGAATTTAATTGGCTAACCAAAACTTTCCATTCAACTGTAGAATATATGTACCTACATCTCCGATGCATATTTTTTCGCTTAGGTAATCAAATGATATTATATTCCGAATCTCTACCGACTATACATAAATAATGTTGTATTAATATTTTCTTCGGTTACCGCGAGGATTAGGTACACATGAAATAAAAGTTTATCCGTTTTCATAGTTTTACTTAATGTTGTATTAACCTTTCGTATCTAAGTAGCAGATCTGCTCCATTACAATTTAACATTATGCAATAGCCGTCAAAGTCAAATTTTAATGATAATACTAATGAGGTTTAATTGTCTAAGAAATGAAATAATGATATATTTGTTCAATAGCCAAATATTTTTTTATAGTTTTTTTATTTGTAGTATATACCTACCTAATAGATATAGAAAACAACACGGATTTCCTCATATTCTGGCAATTTTTCTGCAAGCCTGTGCATTCACATCTGCTGCAGGAGAGGAGAACAAGATGTGGACAACCAAATGCTAAGGCAATTTTATTATTCGTACGATCAAAATAAACTAGATTACAATACTTGTATAGTTCCCATTACTGGTTCGTTTCATATACATGTGTAAAAATAAACATTTAATTTAAATACACCGTATTGCGACATTACGCCGCCGTAGATTGAATTATCAGATTTCTAGGTATTTTAAAGGGCCACGATCTCAATTCAGTACCTTAGACTGCGTAGAGTATATTGAAATAAATATATTCTGGTATTCTTACGCAATACGACACTACACAGTGGAAACGAACAACGTGCCCCGGAGACAAAAGCCTACCACTTAATCTACGAGGTTTACGAGACCTATATTTTACTATTCATGCATGAAGTGTCTTTGTAATTTTCGCTTAAGATTCGTACAACTTAATCAATCAAAACATAAATTTCCGCCAAAAAATAAAAGCCCGCGTTCAAACTTCGCGACTCGCGAAGCGAACGCGAACTCATTGCTTGATAATGAAGACCTAGGCTCTTCGAAACATGTCGCGTGTAGTGACTAAATAACCGTTCAACTATATTTCTAGTTAGTATGTCTCACAAGAGGTTAAATTCAATGAATATTTAAACTTATATAAAAATATCTTCTTCGTTCGAAAAATATCGGCATTCTTACACAAATAGGTGCTGTTGGGCCTAAGACTTTGTTATGGGCACTAACTACACGACGATATTTATAATATATGAATAGATAAACCTGTGCATAGGAAACAACCATGACGAAAAAATGTATTTGTGATAAATACAAAAAAGAGATGCCTTCGTCGGGATTGGAATATGGATCCTACAGCATCGCAAGCAGTCACTATTGTATGGCAACTTACTTATTATTATTCGAGGAAGGGAATCTTAAATACTTAATAGTGGTACGGCCTGTTTCACCTATCTTTTTCAATAAGTACTTATCTACAGTTGTTTTTTAAGATTAAAATTTTGTTCAAAATTATAATATAAAGAACGGTCAATCTACTTCTTTCGCTAATCTCCCAAGTATCCCCATCGAATAGGTACAATGCAAGTATGTTTGGAAAGTAGGAGTGCCTTGCTGCCAGAAGTCCTCACTTCTCGCATCGTCAGTATTTTGTTATCTTTCTTCTGAAGCACTTTGGAATTTATTGGGATATTAGAATCTATGACTATGCGAAATTTTAACGACGATACGGAATTTTATTTGTCACGCCGCCGCCCTAAGTATTTGACGCGTTAACACTCTACTCGTGATAATAGTGCTAAACAGTTGAGACGTACACGTATACAGCTTAACACGAATATCAAACTTTAATTTCAGTATATTAGGGTACTAGTTATCATAAATGACTGTGTACACAGGAAGACTACAGAATAATATGTTCAAATATTTTTCCTGAAATCATTGCGCAACTAGGATTGACCTGGCATTGATCTACATTGTCACTAATCAAAAAAAATCACATTAATGGAAAAATCACATTAGTGAAGCAATTACTTACGTTGATACATTTTTAAATTGAGTCCAATGAACGTTTACTTCAAGGGCATGTTGCCTCGTTCGATTGTCTATCTTTTGTACTTGCAGCAAACTTTTGTACCTACCTAATTATGCATAGTTAGGCTATACAGATTTCCGGACAAAGTAATAACGTTTAAAGTTACCTATGTACGTATAAGCTGATAATAAATTTTCTCTTGCGCTGATACCGCTCTCGGATGTCGTCGATCGAGCGTGCGATTTCACACAATCCTTTAAAATTGACCATCGTAATTGGGGGAGATTATCCAATCGAATGGAGTGGCGAAAAAGTATTGACGACGATCGGAAGTATTGCGATGGGTCCTGGTTCGCGACCTTAGCTGACAGAAGGGGAAAAAGGCATTGGGGGTATGTTCCCATTAGACACGAACTTCCCCTGTCAGTCTTGTGGCAAATTTTGCCACTCTCGTATAGGTCTAGTTAGCCACCAAAAGCGATGTCTTCAGGGCATTTACACCTAAAATCGTCTGAAATAGACGCAAAGGCCACTTACCTATTAGTAGTAATTTTGACTCATGTGAGTTCGTCGTTAATTGAGCAATAATACAATTAAAGTGGACGGATTTTGCAAGTCAGTACGACTTGCTAAATCCGTCGCTGAAGTCGTCATAAATATAAAGGACCGAAGAATAGAACGAAACAGTATCAATTGCCTTATTTTTAGGGTTCCGTAGCCAAAATGACAAAAACGGAACCGTTATAGATTCGTCAAGTCCGTCTGTCACTCTGTCACAGCCGATTTACTCGGAAACTATAAATGCTACAGTAATGAAATTTAGTAAGAATATGTGTTGTATGAACCGCTACAGAATTAAAATACTAGGTATATTGTAAAAAAAATATTGGAGTGGAGCCGTCCATACATGTAACTGAGGGAAAGTTTTTTTTTAGATGTATTTATGCGCGTGGGGTATCAATAAAAAGGTCTTTGAAAATGATGTAAAGGTTTATATATCATATTTTTATTTAAGCGAACCATTTTCGAGATATCAGCTCTCAGTCTGAAAAATGTGACCTCCGCTCCTCTATTTTTAAACAACGTGATACAAGTATCAAATTAAAAAAATATAGGTATCTAATGCATATTAATAAACTCTTTCATCGATTTTTAGTTTGATTAAATTATTTGACAGTATTTTTTTGATGATAAATTGAAGGGATGTTTACAAAAACAACATAACTACAATGAGCATAACTTTACAGGAGAGCGATAAAACTAAATTCCTCTTTAAATAATATTCATTAAAGCTTAATATTCAGAAGCGGTAAAGATATATAACCACTAAGCTAAGATTACCCGTTTATTTGTGTTTCTGCTCATTACTTTTTTGGAAAAAATAAAATAAGCCATGCCACTTACGTTGTTTTTGTAAAATTTTGAGTAGTTACGTTGTTTTTGTGCAAAACTTGATGCACATTTTTGGAAAAATATTTTTTTATTGAATAAAAATCGTCGTATACGCTAATATTCCCCATTTTATACGTCGATTTAGAATATGGTTTAGTCTGAGTATTAATGCTGCAGTTTTATTCGTCACTTTTTAGTGCAGTTTAGTATGGGAAATAAAATATTTTAAATTTTTTTGCCAAACGGGAAATATTTTAGACCATTTTTTTTCACATTCTGTAGCTCCTTTGATGACGAACAGTATGACATCAAAAACTCAAATTTGGAAAAAATGCTAGTTATGTTGTTTTTGTAAACATCTCTTCAATTGATAATGACATTGCCGTACCCTTCGCGCGCGAGTACGACTCGCACTTGGCCGGTTTTTATTGTATGCGGTAATTTTAGTTGCGACGTTGCGAGTGGATAATACGACAAAAAAGTACCTGCCTACGATTTAAGTACGGCGTTTGATGATTTAGTGATACCCAAACTGCCCAAACAGAATAAGTATCTAATTCTATATGCATTTCGGGTTCAAACGGGCTGTGAAGGGACTTAGTTACTTTGGGAATTTAGTTTAGTGGAAAAAACAATTAGATTTGGAAATTATAGAGTATGTATTATAATCTTTTAATTATTTAACCCAAGATCTAAAGTATTCTTCTCCGCCTATAGCCCTTTAGCTATTGCGCTTATAGCGTCGCCCTTTAGTTATTGCGCATATCGCATATAGCGTCGCATGCGACACTCATTCATAGATTCGCTCGTACTCTCTGGCGCTTGATGCGGATATTATAAGCACTCACCTAAACGGACAGACGGACATACAGTCAGATGGAAGGAATTAATTGGATGTCAAAATTACATAGGAGGTTGTTCTTCTATACCTACAATATTTTTCCAATACTTATTATGTATTTATACGATTCTACTGTCGTGCTTGGGAAATACGTGTAACATACCTAAAATGACATAAAAAAATACTTTCATTTGGACGATCAATAAGATATGCATTAAGTATGTAGGTAATTTTCATTATCAGCAATCCTCATATAGCTCCACGGTTTATCTAGAGTGCATAACCACGACTCCATAATAAGACGTCGAGCAAGTAACAAGTTGTATGCGATAGCAACATTTTTACAATTTTGTTTTTGCGCCGAACACTGTAATCACCTTTAACTTGACCGGACGTCGTGAGGAGAAATCTATTTGCATACATTTAAATGTATTAAACCTCAACAACTTGAGCAACAACTAGGTACTTGCATAGGTATTTATTCGCATCTAAATGACTGTGAATTATCGTAGATTACAGAAACATTGTGCCTTTAGAGGGGAAGTAGGGAGTAGTACATAGTACATTATTGTTGAGGTACTGAAAGAGTTCCTCTCTTTCCGTACCTCGACAATGTTGTACTAACTCCCTACTTTTTCTGACAAGGTACTACTAAGATGCCAGGACGAGGTTTCCCGAGGTCACCTATCTATTACCACGAGTAGGTACATACATTAACTGTGGTGTTAGCCGCGGTTCCTGATAAATATTCCATCATGGCTCTATCTGAAAACTACAGTTATTTTTATTTCGTTTTGAGAGCAAATATTAAGATTGCTACTCAGTACATCAGCAACCGTCATCGTCGTATAAAGTTTATACCTTATATGAAAAAGTACCAAAGAAACAATACCTAATTACGGAAACGATTTTTTATCTATCGAATGTCAGCAGATATCACATAGATAACTCTGTTCAATAATCATGCTACGGTGTTTATAATAATCACACATGGGAAGATAATGATATCTAATACCATTGAAAGCGTTACAAATCCTTTTCTCGAACATTCTGGAGATTCCTTAACGTCACCCAGTCATCATATTGCGATAATATCAATTTTACGGTAGATTAATTTATAAAGGTGCTGGTTGACGAACTAATTAATTGTCATGTAACTCATGTAATATTTATTGAAGTTTATAAGAATTTGACATGTTTCGTTTTGAAGGTACCTAGGTAAAAGGAAACCATGACTGTGCGCCTAATTCAACATTTAGATACCGAGTGTGCTTACTTGCTTAGTGGTCATGTCGGCTTGTTTATTTCTAACTTGTAACTAATCTAGATATGTAAGTATAATTGTTACTAACACAGTATGGGACTTGTTGCCCGAAATAAATGAAATTTATTATTATTTATTTCAAAATATGTAATGTTTATTTTGTTAAATGAAATTACTGGAGGTCACAAAATATTATTTCAATAAAATATCTTTGGAATATTTTATGCAATTTCTCCATAGATTTGCACAAATGCTTTCATAGGTCTACTTACCCCAGCCAAGGGTACCTAGGTTGCATCATTTTCCGATTATAGCAAGATCAAGCTTGTGAACTTTATGTTAACTGTGCACATAGGTGTAGGTAACAGAATATCATGGCAAATGGGGAAATAACCAATTGTGTAGGGCAATACTGGGGAAATTGGACTAAACGGTATAGATAATGTGTAATTATTAAACGACTTCCTGAAATTAAAATATCGATTCTAAGAATTTGTATTAGAAATGGGAAAAACTGGAGTAAGGTATCAAATTATAGCTGACAAATGAACATACCATTCTCTAATAAGTATAATAAAATAAGTATAAACACAGAGAAATCTCTTCCAGAACTAAATAAAACTTTTATTTGCATCAGGAAATGAAATTACTCACAATCACTGTCATAGTTTACAACAAAAGACTTTGGTTTAACAGTCTCTTTTATATTGAAATCGGCAAATTCACAATCATCGATTCGATGACATGTAAATGCCGTCTGTTACTCCTAAACCATCGGGCGTTCTTGTCCTCAACAAAGTATGAGTGAGGGAAACCTATGTTAAGTTGACTAAGAGCTTTAGATGTTTTATTGTACTGGTTTTCTACCTTGGCCAGAATATAACATTTTTGGCTTTTCTGAGACAAGTATTTATTTACCCCTAAATGCTTCTCATGTATTATTGCTAACATAATGTTTTATTTATAATGAATTTGGTATGACTACTTGTATAAGATAAGTTCTTAGAACTATTTCGCCTATGGACAACTCATGGAATCCCAGAACGGTTCCCAGCCCACTACAGAAATCCCAGAACAGTTTTACTTATTCATTCAATTTGGCCAACCATAATGAATATATTTTTTTAAGCAAGAAAGTGGTGTCTTTGGTTTTCATAGCATTGAGTTGTCTTTTTTACTTGTAGGCAACAAATATAACATCATCTCGACATGGCGGACGATTACTTTAGGAATTCTTGGTCGAATCTATCGGTTTCATCATATATTAAGTAAAAAAGATCGACTAAGATAATCTGATATGTGGTGGCACACTGTTTCATAGACAGAAATTTCATAGAATTTCGTTTCACAGAAATTTGTTCATATATTATTTGGATCATATACTTTCTGTTCCAATATTATTGTTTCATAGACTAGGTATTCAATTGCTTAAAACATATTTCACAGACATTCAGTTCCATGTATATTGCTATCTAACTTTTATACTTTACAAAGTAACCAAACACTAGAATTACATCTCATGTATTTTTGTTTTGTAGGCAACTGACTTGGATTGGTTAGGTTTCGAGCGCAGTTTCCCGGATAAAGAAAATACCTACTTACTTTTAATTAATTGTTTACGTATCGTCATCCCTGCGAAACCAAAAAAAGGGGGTAAGGGGGGGCGAAGCCCCCACAAGGGGGGCTCGGGGGGCGGAGCCCCCCGCATTAAAAAAAAACAAACTTCTACCCCCCCCTACTCTACCCTGGATAGGTTCGTTAGGTACCTTTTATCCCTTAGAGCAGAAATAGAAGCCCCGCGCAGCGGGGCTTCGTCGACCGGTTCCCAGGTCTAAATCGCTTACTAAAATTCTTTGGACAAAGGTATTTCTTTTGTATTTGTATAATGGTATGTAATGATAATTCTATAGTATTATTATGACTGAATAAAAAATATATAGTTTGATATAATGACAAACAACATTCTATTAATATTCAGTTTTTGAAACAACTGTTACAGATACTAAATAACTATACGAATTAATAATATTTGATTGAATACGCTATGAAATGAAATTCTAGGAACTACATATCTGAACAATAAAAAATATACAAAACCAGAGTATACAATGTAAGAGCTCTGAAAAATGATCATTAAATCTATCATTAAATGATCTATGAAATGAAAATACAAGAAACATTTTCTATGAACCAATATTCTGTGAAAATGTTGTCTATGAAACAACGTACAACCCTGATATGTACTTTTGTTTTTCAGGTACATATATGCAAGTAATGTCGTATAGGTACTTGTATTTTAAGCATCATTCTTTGTAATTTACTGGAACTAAGATCATGGTTTCTTAAGTAATATTTTTAATGCCGAATGATCCGTTTCAGCTAGTATGTGTTTTTCTAGGATAAACTTATGGAACAAATATTTCACGTTCAACCTGAGAATTTAACGAATAATTATGCTACCGGTTGTCTGTCTTGTAAGAGACAAGCGCCTACCCTTTTCCAACTGCAATCTAACGATACAACGATTTATTTATTGCTATCAAAATAACTTACGTGTAGGATGAGTGTAGGAACGTTCGTTAAAGATTCGTCGAGTTTATTAAACGTTTATTAAATTACTTTTAATTCTATTCTATTCTATTCATTGTTTTAGTTATACGGTTAATTTATAAAAAAAAACTACGTTTAATTCATATATTTAATTTCTGACGATCTGCTTTAGGTAAATAATTATAACGTATATGCCGCTTTATTGGTTACTGGTATTTTGACATTTTACGTAATTGTCCGTCTGTCCGTCTGTACTAGAAATTTGGTACAGGTACCTATTGATCAGTAGCCCTACCATGAGATTCGGCTACGCGTTTACTTTCTATCCATCCCGCTCGCCCTTGCATATTGGTGCGAACGAGCCGGATAGAAAGTAAACGCGCGTTAATAATGCCGCCGCATCTCGTGGTACGGCTACAGGCCGACTAAGTGGTAGAATAAAATATCACCCGATATTTCTACAGGGTGTAAGTCTAAAACGGGCGAAGCTCTTAACGGCTGCTAGTTTACGGCATAATAAGTACATTAAAACAACTTTTACTTAAAATTAGAGCAACAAAATTAACCATACAATATAATTCGGCGCGCAATGTAGAGCAACATACGCGAGTTAAACACTCGTTGACAGCTAATTTCAAAAGCAGATGACATAACTGCCAGATCAACAATAACAAATGTTCGTACCTACCTACATTGCTGCTCCGATAATCTTAAAAATAATCTGTGGGGTCATAATTAAGAGTAACTTTAAAAAAACCTTGTAATCCATGATTACACTAATGAATCCCATGCCTGGTGGTAATTGATCGCCCGTAACGTAATAGATTTACACACTGTATAATCCATTTATTATCCCTACACGTAAAGAGGGGGTGTTTTTTTATTTTGTTGGGATCCTATAGAGCTGGGTATCGTTGAATAGGTCCTTTAAAAAGAATAAGGTACCCAAAAGATTTTTTTTCGAAAGTCCTTCCCTGCATACATTCCAGAATAAAAAAAGTGTGCCCCCCAACCCCCTCTAACTTTTCCACGTGTCCAAAATATGAAAAAAAGCTAACTTAATAGTTTAAAATAAAACTATTTGGAACATAATCGGCCCAGCCGTTTTTGAACAACTACGGAACCCTAAACTGAGCCTGGCCTGACATGCTCTTGGCCGGTTTTTATATATTAATGGGAGAACAATACTCAAAACTCAAAATTCAGGTGAATCAACCGGGTCAAGCAATTCGAGTGAATCTACTTTTATTATTAATATTTATTAACCTATACTATTCGTCAGTTGAAAGTAAAAAAATGTAAACAAGCCTACAAACTTGCATTATTTCATTATCACGCACTTTCAGAACACAATCTTCGTTATATCACTAACTTAAAACCTAACCCTTTATAGGGCACCGGTCTCAAAAACGACCACCCTATAGCACCATCTTTTTGTATTTTTTCTTGTAGAGAATTTTTCGTACTATATAAAGGCATTGAGACTTGAACCCACGATTTTTTTGAGTCTTGCCCGTTAAAGGGTTAAACCTGAAGTTCACGTACATTTTTTGTTAACATTATCTACAGTAGAGGCATCGTAAGAAGTCGTTTTTGACGTTTGTTTGCACATGAAGTTCTGTAAAAATTTGACAGTTGGTATAATGGAGCAAATGTCAAACTTCATTGTTGCCTGAACGGAATAGTGATGTTACTGCTGTTGCTGCAATTTACCGATACGTCAATCGAAATAAATAAGTAAACCTTTTTTTATGGAGGTATGAATAATTGCTATAATAGTAGGTACGCACATATTTTCTAAAAGTTTGTCATGGTTTCGACAGGTCCTCGCGAGCCCGTGTGCCCGGTGGATACGCGGCTTTACAGACTGTGTGGAACTTGACAACCAGGGTCGCGTTTTATAAAGTTACAATTTACAATTTCGCTGTTTGCCTCTCTAACGCACGCACATATTGGCTAGAAAGAGAGGCAAACAGCGAAATTGTAAATTGTAACTTTATAAAACGCGACCCTGATAAATGTCATAATTGTTATTCAATTCAATGTATTTATTCACATAAGCTAGTATTAACACCAAATCACTTACTAGTTACATCATAAAAATAAATAAAAAAATAAAATTATGTTAAAATAATAGTAAGCACATAATAATTACAAATTCAATTATAAAATCACGTATAATTTTATTTTTCGTGGAATAATAATTTATATACCACTACGTTATTTATCACCTAGATGTGCTCTGATTTTAATAAATGGTTTTAGTGAGTTTATATACTGTATTTACGGCATTTCTCTATTTGGCATATCTACATTGCACTCTGAGCTAGCAGCACGCAAGTTTGCCAACGTGGGTTGGGAGTGGTTTGCTATGAATTTTGCTTATAGAGGTCACGTCCTATCCGTCCTATAAAACATCTTACCTAAATGCGACTTTACGTCATTATGACGTCACCGGCTCCAAAGTTTCGCTGCCTGCTAATGATTCTAAGTAAGATTACCAAACACTTTTTTAATTCGGATTACCTAACACTTTTTTAATTAAACTTTTTCAATGGCAAGTACCAGATTTAACGCCCTTTCGCACTTGACTGAAAATTTTACGACGGTAAAATCGAGCGTTTCACAACACTATTGTGAGCTGTCAAAAACGACTTCTTACGATGCCGCTACTATATATTTATTAGTATTCACATAAAAATGTGTCAAAGACGTCAAATGCAATGGAAAGTCGGCCATATTTGTTTACCTTTTTTTTAATTTCAACTGAAAAATGGTATATGTGATTACCTACTATTTGAACCTCATCACAAATCTGATCTTAAGCATGCATGCTGATCCGTTATCTCCGGACAATGCATTATCGATTGCGACATGCCGATCCAGTGAACAATGTTCTGCGACCTTAATACTTAGGCACGTTTCGCCATGCCGCTGCAAATAGCTGATGTTTTCAAAGCAAATTAACATTTATCGCTCAATAATTAGTGGGTACCATTTTACCGGAGTCGTTGCCAGAACGGCTACGCTCACACTCGATTTAAATAATAACACTTTTTTAATTAGTGTTTGCATGCGGCGCGTAAAGCCTGATTGTGCCAAGATGTTGGCTTTGTCCTTTCATTTACTTGTTTCTTTGACTGTGGCGGCTCCAGGAATTTCACGAACATGCTACAATTATTGCAGAACGAAGTAAGTTTTGATATCCTTTACTCTTTTATAAAGTCCTATATACTATATTTTGTTCAAAAAAATAGCTATTTCAATACCAATTAATAGGTAGGATTTTTATGGTTCTGTATCTAAACGGTAACAACGGGACGCTATTGCTAAGATTTCACTGATCCGTCATCCCGAGCATTTATGCCTGTTTCGGAATCGAACATAAGATTATAAATCTAAAACGGGCGATAAATTAAATTGTAGGGTTTTTTTAAGTAATACATTATGCATTCATAATATTTTTGTATTATTTTCCAGTCAAGCAGCAATGTATCTTTAAACATTGTTCCGTCATCGTCATAATAAATAAATCAATTATTTATTATTATTTATTTTGCTGTAATCCTGTTGTGTGGCGAGTCGTTGAATAGGTCTTTAAAAAAAATAAGGGTCTCGAAAGTTTTTTTCTAATGTCAATATTTTCTGAGATAACGGCTCCAACGGCGGAAACTGTTGTGCGTGAGTCCGGTTCGCAGTTGCGGATTTTTCTATTTCTTTATATAGTACGGAACAAATTATCTATACGCGGTCAACAAAAAAACGCGCATAATTTTTTTAAACTTGTCGTCTTTTTCTCCTACCAAAGGTTATTGAACTGAGTATACCATATATATGCGTTTCCATGACCAATCGTCGTAAAACAATGGACAAGATCGTGATTTTTGTTTATATGTTTATGATAAGTTGTATGACTCAAATTTGATAGCACCTATAAATAAATTAATATAGTTTGAGCTCTTTCGGAAACGGGTTCTAAATTAACTAATTACATACATACATACATACATCGTTAGCCTATGATAGTCCACTGTCGGACGTAGGCCTCTCCTATTAACTATGCGTTTAGTATAGACGCATTAAGAGGTATATGCCCGTAATCGCTAATTAACTAATTATTTTATTTGAAATGAATCTTTTATTAAGTACCGAATACAAAAGCCGTATCAACACTTTCAACACAATGGAGCACCTTATGCCTTAACAGCTTTTCGGGATTTTTTTTCTGATAATGGGTCACTTCATTAGTAGAGATCGGAAAGAAACGTCATTGTTCGCAATAATATGGTTATGGACATGACTCGAAAGTTGATTGAATGATTAATAACAAATAATTTCTCGGAATTTAATTTCGATTCCTTAAGGTAACTCAGATATTCATAGTTCCCGGTATCCAAAATGTAATTATCAGAAAACGATTAATTGATTAATCATTTATACAACTTTGTAGTCATGCCCCATTATTGCGAACAATGACGCCCACTTGTCCGATCTCTGGTCATTACTAAGATAAAAAGGTCAAAATAAATAAGCAAAAGACTTTTTATTAATACTTCTATTCTATAATTAATACCCACAATTTGTTCGTATAATCCAGAAAACACTCCATATAAAAAAAACAATACGCTAACATAAATATTTCATTTGAGCTTTTAACAATGGTGCATCATAATAAAGTTATTTATAAAAGATCAATAACTTGGCCACACTTTGGAGAGCAAAATGTTGTCCACGATCAAGAACTATTATCACATTTATCACATTACATCTGCGACCATATACAGGGTGGTCCAAACACAGACGTCAAAAATTTTTTTTTAGATTCCCCACGTCATGTGCTATCTGAATATACCCCATGGGGGTTAGCCGATTTTTTGTAGTTTTCGAGTTATGAATTTTTGAAAAATTTTTTTTGAGAAATTCTGGAATGAAGGAATTTATTAATAAAAAAAAACTATTCGGTTTTTTAACTAGTTTCTTTTTGTAAAAGTATAACTACAAATAAAGCATATCATGACAAAAATATTAGCGTCCTCACTTTGATACAAGTAGGATAAAAAAATATCAAATTCATAATTTTACGTTAAAAACGCATCAAAATAGCATTAATGTACGTAAATAAAATAAAAAAACATATCCCAACGAATTATCGTATTCTAAAGACCGCCCTAGACCTTGAACCTTCGTAAACGCAAAAAAAAAGTGGTACTTAATGATGAGGATTTTTCGGAGTAGTCGGTCAAATAAACTTAAAAAAGCTTAACATTTTAAAGTAGTAAAAAAATACTTGAATAACTATACAAATTGAGTTTTCGTGGTATTTTCTGTCTTTGTTTATTGATAAGAACAACAAAACAGACGAAATTTTACTTTATTTTTAAATTAAAAATTTAGAAGTTTTTTTTAAGTTTATTTGACCGACTACTCCGAAAAATCCTCATCATTAAGTATCACTTTTTTTTTGCTTTTACGAAGGTTTAAGATCTAGGGCAGTCTTTAGATTATCAAAAATCCTTGGGATGTTTTATTTTTTTTATTTACGTACATTAATGCTATTTTGATGCGTTTTTAACGTAAAATGTTGAATTTGGTATTTTTTATCCTACTTGTATCAAAGTGAGGACGCATTTTTTTTGTCAGTAAATGCTTTACTTGTAGTAATACTTTTACAAAAAGAAAATATTTAAAAAACCCAATAGTTTTTTTTTATGAATCTCTCATTCCAGAATTTCTCAAAAAAAATTTAAAAAATTCATAACTCGAAAACTACAAAAAATCGGCTAACATACATGCGGTATAGTCTGATAGCCCATGACGTAGGAAACCTAAAAAAATTTTTTGACGTCAAGGTTTGGACCACCCTGTATAACATGGACGTCTAACGCCGGCTCAAAAATGCCCCCAAAATCAATTGTTCAATTGTGCCAAGATGGGCAGGACATAGCGCTTTTCTTAACACCGCACATATTTCGGCGCAACATCTTTGACAAATGGTTATAGAATACCTATAGCCAATCAAAAGTTTGATGGACCAATCACAACTATTTTTAAATGGCGGTTTAAGTTTTTATAAGTTGACATTGAAATTCATTGCCGTGATGCATTAAAGAAGGGGTGACATTTGTCAACTAGAATTTAGGACCGTTTTTGAAAGGCAATTTACAATGGCGTGCGGCTTCCATGTTTTATTTGTTCGTAGCATTACATCCTTATGTTTGAATTCATTAACTAGTAGGTAGACTCTACGATTCGAGTATGTATTAGGGTGGATCGATTTTTTTATTTTCGGATAATCATTAAATAATCTTTACGAATCGATACTATGTGGCTAGAGAAACAAAAAATATTATGACCATTTTTGGATATTTTATCATTTTGGACCCCATTTAGAGGCCCGAAGATCAGCCTTATTTTTGAGGTTTTTTTAAGAAAACTCAGATGAGCATGAACATTTTCTATTTTACTTTTATGGATAACCAAAATAAGATTGTTTTGCATAAATTTTGGATTTGCGTGGTTTAATTATACAGTTTAATTGGCGGCATTACGCCGGCCGAAATGTATGAAACAGCTGATTTTTTTTTCGTGATTTCGACTTTGTCCCCATAGTAAAAGTTGGTCAGTATGACCTACACATTCACTACGTAGAATTTGAACGGTCGAAAAAAAAACACCCTGTATGAACATTGTTAGCAGTATCTCCCAAAAATGATTTTCAACTTAGAGGCTCTTGCGGCAGTACTTCCAGAGTGATTATCGGAAAAAGATATATTGTTGAAGATGTTACTTTTTAGACAGATTATTCTTATAGAAATTGTTGAAAAAAAATTTGGTTCATACATTGAAGTATGAAAAAAAAATTTTTTTTTCGGATTTTTGTAACCGCTGGCCAATAAAGTGATGGTCGTAAAAACTAACTTTCTTTAACAATATATCTTTTTCCGGTAGTCATTTGGCAAGTACTGCCGCAAGAGCCTCAAAGTTGAAAACCAGTTTTTGCCGATACTGGTTATAATTTTCATGTAATTAAATTGTGCACATTCTAAATTTATGACAAATAATGTTATTTTGTTTCTACATAAAAGTAAAACGGGAAATATCCACGAACTACTGACTTTTCTTAAAAAAACCTTAAAAATAGAGTCGATCTTTGGGCCTATAAACGAAGTACAAAATAAATCCAAAAATGATCATAATATTTTTTGTTTCTCTAGCTACGAAGTACCTATCGATCCATAAAGATTATTTTATGAATTTTCAAAAATAAAAAAATCGATCCACCCTAGATGTAGGTATTTATAAAGAATATTTCATAAAAATAGTATTATCAAACAGCGATTAGAATGGGATTCGAAAGTACTGTTGACACAACAGTGTATAAGTCAATCAAGGATTTATTCATAGTTATGTTCATATATTCAGGGTTTAAGTGCAGAGATTTACAGACAATAGATCAATTAATCACTCACTACATCTGTAAACAACTCTTTTCTTGCTAAATCTTGTGTCATTTGTTGTGTCAACAGTACTTTCGAATCCCTTTCTGATTCCGATTTGATAATACATTGTGCATCAAGTGAGGTATTATCAAACCGCGATTAGAATGGGATTCGAAAGTACTGTTGACACCGCAGTGTATAAGTCAATCTAGGATAGCATATCAATCTAGCATAGTTATATTCATATATTTATAGTTTAAGTGCAAAGACTTACAGACAATAGATTAATTAATCACTCACTACATCTATAAACAACTCTTTTCTTGGTAAAATTTGTGTCATTTGTTATGTCAACAGTACTCTCGAATCCCTTTCTGATTCCGGTTTGATAATAAGTATGGAATCACTAACGAGAGTGTTAGAAGCCCGACGCCGTTAGGCGGAGGGCTTTTATAACTCGAGTTAGTATTCCGCTTACCGACCGTGCAAAACATTGTATGCATACAATGTTTTTCATCACACTTGCCAACCAAAAAATAAGTTTTAACACATAATATTATTAAATGACGTACTGACATTTCTATTACTCCCTAGGGAATTTCACTTTTCTATTACTCCCGCTACGCGCGCAAGCAATGGCGCGCTTTGACAGCAAGTGTGATAAAAATATATTTAGATTTTATATAAATAGGGTAAGTAAGTAAAGTAGTAATACTTACTTACCCTATTTACCTACTGAAATATTATACATTTAGGACTGATTTTTCAATTGCCAGTTAACAGTATCTGTCAGATAAACGCTAGTACTATCCTGTTTTGACTGATGACTTTAGAAAAGGGTAGTTATAATTTTAACTAAAGAATAAGTTTATCTGGCGATTGAAAAATCAGCCCTTAATTAGATGGCGTGAAAATTTATGTACTTATGTAGGTATAGTACCCGTGCGAAGCCGGGGCGGGTCGCTAGTATAGAAATACTTTAAAATAAATTTCGAACACAATCGGCATAGCCGTT
>JALPQI010021853.1:0-15489 GCA_025490895.1 Thaumatotibia leucotreta
AGAATGGACCCGGAAATCGTATTACACGTATGCGAATTAGAAACGAGTACAATGATGAAAATTGCAAAAAAAGTTCCCGCCATCTTGGATTTTAGAATGGACTCGGGAATCGTATTCCACGTATGCGAATTAGTCGGAAACAAGTATAATGATGAAAATTGCAAAAAAAAAGTTCCCGCCATCTTGGATTTTAGAATGGACCCGGAAATCGTATTCCACGTATGCGAATTAGTCGGAAACGAGTATAATGATGAAAATTGCAAAATAAAAGTTCCCGCCATCTTGGATTTTAGAATGGACCCGGAAATCGTATTCCACGTATGCGAATTAGTCGGAAACGAGTATAATGATGAAAATTGCAAAATAAAAGTTCCCACCATCTTGAATCTTAGAATGGACCCGAAAATCGTATTCCACGTATGCGAATTAGTCAGAAAAAAGTATAATGATGAAAATTACAAAAAAAAGTTCCCACCATCTTGGATCTTAGAATGGACCCGAAAATCGTATTCCACGTACCTATGCGAATTAGTCAGAAACGAGTATAATGATGAAAATTGCAAAAATAAGTTGCTGCCATCTTGGATCTCATAATGGACCCGAAAATTGTATTCAACGTATGCGAATTAGTCAGAAACGAGTATAACCCAACTCTGTCAGGAATAACTAGGTACACTCTTCACGCTTCAAGTTCGTCTGTATACTCATTTTCACCCTGTATAATTATGTATGTAACACCCTGTATGTATGTATGTATCTATCGGATCTATGATCACTTTGTATAACTATAAAACGAAACGAAAGAGCTCGTGATTCTGAGTAGAAAAAAATGTAAAAAAGTCCAAATGCCGAATTTTTAAAACGTAATAAATATAAGGGCCTCGGCAAAGAGTACGATTTTGTACCGTTTGGCGTAGAAACTTTAGGTTCTTGGGGCCCAGTGCACGCAAATTGTTTGCTGAGATCGCGAAACGTCTGGTTGATGTAACTAGAGACCGAAGAGCTGGCGACTTCCTCGCACAACGCATCAGTATTGCGATACAGCGAGGAAATGCCGCCAGCATCCTCGGTACAATGCCACAAGGGCCAATCTTAGATATAGGTTAGGTTAAGTAGATTAGTTAGATTTAATCTATGTACATAAATATTGTAGTTTTGAAAATAAAGTAAAATGTTATTAAAAAGTCCATATATGGAAAATTTTAAAAAACGACAACAAAATAAAAACCCGCCCGTTTGCACCTTGTAAAACACTGTTTTTACAAAATCAAAGATTATGCGCAACAAAAAATAAAAAAACAAAGCTTGAAAAAAAAGAAACAAAATAAAGTTTTCAGCGCGTGTTGTTAGGATTTGAACCTGGTACCACTGCTTCACAGCCGAACGCATGAACCACAATACCAACCTCCCTATATAGTGGTTCGGCGAAATATGTTATGTGTTGTAAATGATCATGCGTTTCGTTCGTGACAAGGTAGTGTATACTGTTTCAGAGCCATCTGTACAATGCCCACGAGCAACAAAGATCAACCGTGGCGCCGTCTAGTAGTAACAACATTTCTGGTGGATGCATTTTAATGTATGGTGCTGATATATCTACTTAAACTAAATAATCTCTGCCTTAACACATAATATATAGAGTGGAACAGAACGACCATCCTTCCCGCTGCTGACCGAGTCTACCAACTATTGCGATGAACTTTCAGTATAGTACCAACATCGAATATCTTTAAAAATGTAACCCATGATACAAAGTGAATGATTAGTTAGAGTTCAATAGTATGGAAAAGTTAATTTTGTATGTACGTTTTCGATGTTGGTCCCATACTGAAAGTTCATCGTAATGGTTGGTAGACTCGGTCTGTAGCGGGAAGGATCGTCGTTCCGTATAATGCCACCCTGTATAATGTCTAGATAAACGTGCGTGACACACTGAAAACAAAAGGTTTTTCTGCGTCGCAAATAAGTTAAAATTTCTTTGTTTAGCAACTTACAAGGTTAGTTGTGCTAAAATATCACGTCTGCAAGCAGGATACTCATATCAATACCGTGGAGTAATCTTTAGGAGTCACATGTGGCTTAAACTTGAACCCTAACCTAGACCCTCTGGAGATGACGTCGTACCTCATTGTTTACATCGTCGATGTTTGACGAATGTGGAATGGAAAATTATTACACGTATAATTATGATTATGTTAGTAGTGCTCATTTTGACTGAAAGAAATATCAGTCGTTAAATAATTAGGACATTTATTTCTTGATATTTAAAGTAATCAGTGCAATCATGCTGGAAATGCTGTGTCTGTTTAGCCTTTTGGACGCCAACGACTGATATACTGGCACCACAGGTTCAACGCCAAAGACCAATATATAAGTCCTGGTCGACAGAGCAATGTAGACCTACACGCATGTGCGTAAAGTTCTATTTCAGTTTTGACATTTTGTTGACGTGGCGTGTGAGTGACAGCTGCTTTTTTATTTGACGTGGCGGCAAAAACGTTAATGAACCCCTCGTGTGTTGCGAATATTTTTTTCTAATAAATTCCTCGTTACTGATCAGTGCTTAGACATACGAAGGGTTGATAATTTCTCCAAAGGGTCTCTGCGTAATGCTTCCATATCCCCATAACTACAAAACCCTCCAAAACACCTAGCTCTATCAAAAAACCGAGATTTATAGGCCTGTGAAACAAGAGAAGTAACTAAGACAAGGTGTGATTATTGATTAAAGTAAAATAATTATGTACTCACGATAATAACTTGATCGAATTATGAATACATTAATATCAAGAACTAACTTGCTATAATTGTTAAAGTTGCGCATAAAACATTTAGCATTACATCATTCAAGCATTACAATTGAAAACATTTTTTCCTTCCATTGATATAAGGTGACCAATATAAACCTTGTTACTGTAACATAAGGTCCATCATTAGTCGGTTAAGAGTGTTACTGTTAGTAAGGATAGAAAAGTAATACATATTAATGAACTCTTAAGGACTGTGAAAGATATAGAACAATGTCATAGCCTTATATTGATGACAGTGTCTGTTGTCATTGTCAGGGACGTTATTGACTGGCTTTTCAAAATACAAATAAATTAACGAAGTTCAGTCTGGTTGAGTGTGTAAAATTATCATAAATTATCATTTTAAAATTGGCCATACAATTCTTTTCCAAACTAGAAAATTAAAGAGAAGATATTTCTTTGTTTGAAATTTCAAGGGATCAATAATACAACTACCTATTATACATGGGCTTTATGTATATTCGAATTACGTTAACCTTGGAATCAGTAGATTTTTTTTAATATTACAATAACTATGGCAGTGTTTTTAGTTACAATGACGATAACACGTGTCACTGACATTTCGCCATCTTTGGTTTTTTTTTGACGTATTATTGTAATCCGATTCAGTTTTTAAGTTTAGTATATTATAAAGCTATCCATGTGCACATAAACCTAGATGGGATCTTCCCTCTTATGGAAGGCTAGATGATGTGAAATGGGAGAAACCTATGTCCTGCAATATACTAGTACAGGCTGATGGATGATGATGATTTGAGAATGTGATATCCTTAGAATTTATTCTGGTAATTCACAGCTTTAAGAATAATCTAAAAACGGCAAAAGCTGATAGCTTTGTCGACTGTACCAAACCGAGAAGTGTAACGCGATTAATACATTAAAAACATATCTTAAATATAGGATGACCTTTATCACGATTTAGACAATAACGAGTTGTGGTTGGTTGTTTCTGGAACGACACAATGGTAATGACATGGGATAGCGTGACATTTCGCCATCTTTGGTAGTCTTTTTGTCGTGTATTAGAATTTAAATACGTTTTAGAGTATACCTGTTGAAATACACCGACTTACCCCCTTATTCATGAACGTCTTCTAATTTGACAAACCGATAAGTATTATTGTACAATTTATATACAACCTATGACCTATATCTAAGATCGGCCCTTGTAGTATTGTACCGAGGATGCTGACGGCATTTCCTCGTTGTATCGCAGTGCTGATACGTTGTGCTGGAAAGTCGCCAGCTCCTGGGTCTACGTCAACCAGACGTTTCGTAATTACAAACGGTACAAAGTCGTACTCTTTGCCGACGCCCTTATACATATTTATTACGTGTTAAAAATTCGGCATTTTCAGCGTGTAGCGTCCGCCGTAAAATGTAGTTCGTTCAACGAACTAAATGTAGTTCTTTGAAGGTGGGACGGTGCCAGGGTGTCTACGCAAGTAGCATCCCACACCAACATCCGATAGACCATCATCATCTTACCATCATCTCTGAAAGTACCAGTAGGCACGAGATAAACAATTACATTGAGGGCGGCAAGAAACCTGCGGATTATGTCGCAAAGCGTCGCATGTCTGGAAATACGGCCTGCACTTTTTTGACAAGACAATAGATTGAATTTAAGTTTATAAATTGTACAGTTATTAAAAAAAAGTCTTATTTGTCCCTTTCAGTCTTATCACTATGTATAGTAAGTAGGAGACGTTTATGAATAGGGGGTTAATGTATAATTGGATTGGATAGGTTACGGGAACGTGGCTGGTGTCTCGGCCGTGGAAGTGGAATGGACACGCGCCGCGGGCGGCCGCTGGGAGATGAAGGAGGTGCCCGGCACAGAGAAAATATACAAGGCGGAGCTCGTCTTGCTAGCCATGGGCTTCCTGGGGCCCGAGAGATACGTGGCCCACCAACTTGGTAAATACTACCTAAATATTCATATTTTTGCAAATTTCTTTATCCGAATTTCATTTCAACCTTTCGCATAACCTTCAATAACCTTGATTTCGTCAACTGAAATCCATTGGCTTGGAATGTATACAAAGATTAATACGAAACATAAGTCTGACACGTGACGTCTCATTTTCAGATCTACCTTTGGACGCACGCAGTAACGTGGAAACCGTAAAGAAAAACATCTATCAAACACCCGTCAACAACGTGTTTGCTGCCGGAGGTAAGTTCAATGGGCATATCCGTAACGGCAAATTAAGAACAAGATAAGATTACTTTGGCAATCAGGTGCAGGTGTTAATACATCATCGGTAAGATTAAAGGTTTAACCTTTATAGGTACGCAAATGTCAACCTCAAAACGAAAGCTTAAGCTAGTTTATGAACAGAACCCCTTACAACATAACACATAACAAACAGTTTAAACATAATAATCTTTTTGACTTGACAAGTAACTATATTGGGACGTAACCAAAAGTTGACATACAAAATCTCAAACTCGTATAAATTTCGTTATTTGTGTGTGTCTATATATATTTTTAGTACAGATGGTGTACTTTTTAGGCTCTAGTGCGAGAAGTGGGTCATTTTACGTCAGGTCCAAAACTTCGGAGGGCCATCTGTACTAAAAAACGTCGTACGAGACACATGCAAAAACGAAATTCGTAACTCGTGTCGTAACTCGTAACTCTCCGTATCGGGCGTGTTTTAAAACATCGCCACTCGTTTCGAATTTCGTGTTTTTCGCACTGTCGTAACGTACTATTTTATCAATAAAAAAAATTTTACTAACTAAAATCTTAATAACTTGTTTTCCCCGAAAATTATTAAAACTTTATTATCCAACAGATTGTCGTCGCGGTCAATCCCTAGTGGTTTGGGCGATCTCCGAAGGGCGTCAAGCGGCCCGCGCCGTAGACGTGTTCCTATCCGGGCAGTCCGCGCTCCCGGGACCCGGCGGAGTCATCGGGCCCTACTGAACCCACCTAACCTAGGAATCACTTACACAGAGCCCGCTAACGTAGTCAGCAACGGCTATAGACACCGGTATTTAGATGTTTTAGATCTAATTGCGAACGTAATTAGCTCATTTTGACTAGCGAGTCGTTGCCAATCACCACTGAATCAAATATGAATTTTTAGAACTTTTAGACTGTTGAATTTGATAGTAGTATTCTGCGTTTACTAAACTTATGCTTTAGTCAGTTTTATATATTGTAATTTATAGATATCAACTGAAATGTTTTGCAGTAGACGCGAGGCCAAATGTACAGCAACTTTACTAGAGATTTATATGATTTTAAATCATTTCGAATATTGTATTTTTATTGTTTTTAAGCGTTAATTTAAGGACATTCCGTTTGTATCTTAAATATTTGAATCCAAATCACTTGTAATGTATCCTGACCAAATTGTTTGCACTGTGATCTCTGCCCAAGTGTCATAAATCGTAAAGTTTGTTAGATTTGACTGTTTTTAATGTTATTGTAAACGTTTCTATAGTTATACTTTTTAAATTATTTAACGATATGACTTATCGTTGTTTGCAAGTCTCAGTATGAGCTGCCAAGCATTGTATTAGTCTTTAGTTTACCGACGTAAATTGAAACTATATTTGAATGGCATCTGATATATTATTTACAATTATTTTTAATAGGTTAGACGACTCTTTTGTTTCTGTATGCGCACAAAATGCGCAGTCCAAAGTATTTAACCATGTACTGTGATGTAAGTTTTTATAAGAATTATGTTGCAGTCAATTTTATTTGTCGTATATTTAACAAAGTTCCTAAATGTAAAAAAAAAAACTGAAATCACACATCTCTTCAGTTTGCCAGTTACGGACAATTTTGTATTATTTACAGTAAGTAACCTTGTGAAAACAAATTTACTTTTAAATTGTTTGTTGACGTCGATTACTCACATCATTGACATGTTTTTAATAGTTATCCAGCATGATTACAAAGTGTACTAAAGGATTTTCGTAAGAAAATAACTGTATTAGCGAATAATATAAACAGTTAATTAACACATCGCTTACCCAACAGTGGATAATTTATGATATTTTTATGGAAATGTAATTTATTAACCCGTGTTATGAAGACCGTAACATATAACGTATCGGAATATACTAATTCCGAATATTTGTAGTTAAAAGTGAATTAAGCGAAAAAGTTATTTAAATACACTTTTATGGTCGACAAACACGTGTGTATGATTATTCGTACTTGTATTACATGTGTAATATTTACTATTTAAATAGTTGAACCACATTATTTTATATGGTAACTGAAGAGGTACTCTAGTTCATTAAGTTGCAGTATAGTTTAGTAAGTGTAAGTAAGCTTAAAATCTATAGATCTTGCACCTGTATTATTTTGAAACATGTGTCATAACCAGAGCGCTATAATTTACAAAAGTATGTGATGTAAAAAGTCGTTTTTGAATTGATTTTTTATGATCGTATTTTGTTAAGATTTTATTTTATTTATTACTATTAAACGTATTTGAATTTTATTTTGTTATTTTTTCATCGTTTATGATTAATTTAATAGTAAGAACCTTTATTCCAAAACTATCACAAGCCTAGTATTTTTTGTGTTTACGTTACCTACTTACCTACGTGTAATTTATCCCTGTGACATCATATAAGTACAAATAGTACACATAGTTAGTATTAAAATGTGTCAATTAGGCTACCTTATCGTTACACACATTTTTACATTTTATAACCCAAAACTCTACATAGGACATTCTTAGCTTTCAAATGACAAATTTTTGCACAGTAATTTTAGTGAATACCGTGGGTGTTGATTATAAGTCTAGTACGTACCCAATGTACCTATGGCCATATAATAAATACATAGCGTACATTTATAATGAACTATAAATGAGAATTTACCTACGATTTGATCAGTTTTTCCTTATGAACGCTTTTCCTCTAAAGGCTAACTGTAGGTATCGCCAGTATCGATTAACGAATACAAATATTATGTGTTGACAGGACAACTACTTTGATATTGTTCGCCATGACTACTTTAGATGTTGCCGGCGCTATAGGCACATCACATGGCTGCTTTAATGGTTCTTATACTTATATACCTAACCTAACAATAGATGACATTACCACGCTTAATACACACGTTTACCAGAATTTTGCTAAAAATGTCGTGTAGTATATTTCATATTAATTTTCTTCGTTAAATATCTACATTTCGAAATCAACTCTTCGCTACAGAGTTCGCACTTAACAACGCATTAGATACCGCATAAATTTAAATATAAGAATATATATTTGCAGATTTATCATAGTCTGAAAAATACATGACAAATATCAGATGGATTATCGTTATTACCTACTTATTATAAAAAAAATAATGTTAAAATATCTAGATACGTAGCTATTGTAGCAAATTGTTTCCCACTTTGATCGCCGCGTCCATCTATATCAAGATCGTCAAAAGAGCTAATGATAAATAAATGTTCAGAAAATGGGACAGGAATTAGATACCTACTTAAATACACTGGTATCTCTAGTATTGAAAAATGATTATTCCTGCGAAATTAGGGACATTACTCTTACGTTTGGTGTGCAAATAGTAACATTTCGTTGTTATTCGTTCTATAAATTAGTTCTAATTTAGGTATTGTATCAATTGTATGTAAATGTATTTGCTTTGGCTTTAGTGTTGCGAAGTGATGAGCAACCAACATAAATACTCGTATGTTTATGCGAATCCGTCCGCCATTTTCAAAAGCTCCAGACCGTTAGGAAACTTCTAGGCGGGCAAAGCCGAGAGCAGTACCCGAAACACAATTATTAGGCGACGGCGATCAAATGGTTCTCGTTGAAATTTTAAATGTTTCAAAATTGTGTAAAAAATTATATCATTGACAATAATTGAATGTCTGTTCTTAGTGGAGTTATATATCAAATTGTAATATTAAATAATTAAATATTTCAGCACATTAAATTAGCTTTTCTTATGACCACTTCTCCCATATAATGAGTAGTGAATGTGTGATTTATGAATGAACTAAGTAACACTTTTCTAAGGTCGGTGTCAATACCTAGAAGTTACGAACAATGTATACCAACCTTGTATTCAAAATGTGTTAATTACCTACCAAACTACACCATTTAATACTGTAAAATACATGTGTTTATTTATTCAACTGAACCGGCCAAGAGCATGTCGGGCCATGCTCAGTGTAGGGTTCCGTAGTTATTCATAAACGCCTGGGCCGATTATGTTCGAAATAGTTTTATTTTAAAGTAGTCAATATAATAATAAATTATAATAAGCCCACTATTCATGATTTTTTTTCTTATTTTTTAGACCTACGGATCAAAAGTTTTAGAGGTGGCGGGCACTTTTTTTTTCTGGAGCGATTATCTCCGAAGATATTGACTTTAGAAAAAAGCTTTCTTTTAAGACCCTTATTCTTTTTAAGAGATCTATTCAATGATACCCCACACTATAGGAGTACATCAAATAAAAAAAACATCCCCACTTCACCAGTTGGGGAGGTACTCGAAAAAAAAAAATTTTTTCTAGTTTTTGTTGTACCACTTTGTTTGCATGATACCTGTACCAAATTGCAGATTTCTAGTATTAACGGCCACTGAGCCATGCTGCGGACAGGCGGACATGGCGAAACTATAACGGTTCCGTTTTTGCCATTTTGGCTACGGACTCTAAAAAGGAGCTACTTTATGTATACGTATTTCTTTAAATGGTTTGTTTACATTGTTTCATTCACAGCGACTTTATCAACTGTCAGTCTATTCACTCAAGCGCCGCCGTAGGAATCATCCCCTAACTCCTAATCGTTAAGGAGTTGTACCTTTCTTCATGAATATCACCAACATGAGACGTTGACTACTCATGAAAATACTTGAATAGCTTTTGAAAATGTATGAAATTGAGTGTATGCAAAGAATAATAAGTGTTAAGGAGTTACCTTTTACCATCAGCTCACCAAAATGAGACGATGATTACCTAAAGGCAAATAGGTACTCGAATAGCTTCTAAAAAGACATGAAATATTAATGTTAATGTTATTTAATGGATTATCCCCTAACGCCCAATCGTTAACGCTAAGGAGTTGTACCTATCATAAATAAACTCACCAACTCGAGACGTTCATTTCTAGACGGGAATAGTTGAATATCCTTCGAAAATAAATTAAATACCTATGTCATACGCGCATAAAAAATTGGAAGAATTTCCTCAATTTCTCCAGGATCCCATCATCAGATCTGGACCCTATGACGATGGGAACTACTACTAGAAGTAAAGTATACCCTTTCAAACGAAAAAGAATTTTCCACGTCGACCGTAGCGTATTCGAGTACCTAATCGAGGAAAATACATAGAAAATAAAAAAAAACTAAGTCAAATTGTTAACCTCCTCCCTTTTTTTGAAATCGGTTTAAAATTAATCTCATAAATGTAATAATCTTTAATATTAACTGAGAAAATGTTTGTATCGTATCGTTTTAAATTGAAATTTATTTTATTTGTATTTTCTCACCGACGTACATGTAAAAGTGACCTTGTAACCTATTCACTGAATAAAATAATTATTATTCAATATTTTGTAGGTACATTGAGCAGTATGACTACTACTATAGGTACCTACACGCACATCGATCTGCAAAATTTCATATGCCTACGCAGTATGAATTAACGAGTTAATAAAGTAGGTACATATAACTACTTATCAATTAATGGTTCTTGTATTCGAACCAACTTTAATATTAACGGTTCGAATCGAATACAAGACCCGTTGATATTATGGTGGAACCAAAAATAATATGGAGAAACGAAATTAAATCTGTAGGTTAGGTACCTACCCATTTCGACAACCTAAAGGCATATTATAAATAAAAAATGTAAACCTTTATACGATATGAAGTAGGTACCTACCTTTATTAAGACAATTTTTAGTTAGTTCTCGGGGGTAAACTTCAAATTAAATTATTTAGATTAGTAGGTAAGTAAGTACCTATACCTACAGCTTAGGTGAATAGCACCTTTTGATATTTAATTAGGTAAGTAGGTGTAGGACCACTAGGACACATTAGTTTGTTCTTTAGGTAAATAGACACCACGTAAACTAAGTATATCTACCTACTTATAAGATGCATTATTTTATAAATAAATATAATTTTACGCAATACATGTTAAAATATGTAAATTCGTAAGTAACCTGAAGCATGTTCAGGTATCACCAAAGGAGACAAGT
Source organism: Thaumatotibia leucotreta (assembly GCA_025490895.1). Taxonomy (NCBI): domain Eukaryota; kingdom Metazoa; phylum Arthropoda; class Insecta; order Lepidoptera; family Tortricidae; genus Thaumatotibia; species Thaumatotibia leucotreta. Next base: position 11,018 of record JALPQI010021853.1, read on the forward strand.
GTCACCCCTAAGAGTGTATTCAACTGGAAATGGACATTCCCTATTCGTGCCTGAACAACCCCTTTCCATAATTAAATAGACACATGATTTCCACTGAATTAAATGAGAGAAAATACTTACCTGAGAAATCCCTGCGTGGAGATTAATTCAGTCTTGTGCGGAGTTCAAAGCGAACAGTCGAACCAGAAAAAAGATTATCCTGAAATGAAGTTAAAAGAAAGGTTGATAATGTTGTATGAGGCATTCGATTTTAAATTTAAAGACCAATTTGGCTTTAATATTAAAGATACATCGTTTACGAGAATCGTTAATTATTTGCATGAACCGAAAGATGCGTCCAGTTTGGCCGTTACGAGAATATTATTCGGTAAGTTATTTGTTATAGTTATACCTACTTAAAATTAATGCATATTTAAATCCTAGGTAAGTTTTATTGTAATTTGCTCTTTTCCGTTCACAACACATTGTGCTTGATAATCCGTACCTCGGTACTATCGACAAAATTGAATCCTAACCCACAAAAAGAGCTTGTCATAGTAACATTGAAAGTCAAATTGTACGTCAGATGCAGCAATTTTATTTTCAAAGTTACTATGACAAGCTCCTATTGTGGGTCAGGATTAAATTTTGTCGATAGTACTTAAAGCTTATTTGTACGATATACTCGTACCGATAGGTACATATTCCGCTCTCTAGACATTCGATTCTTATTTCCTAGGTCTGGCAATGCTTTTCGACATCCCGGACGAGCGCGGCGGTGCTCACTTACAGAAAAGATGGGGAGACCCGAAAATATGTCACTTCCCACTGTTCAGATTTGTCCAGGGTGTTCCGATGCCGTACATGATTTTGGTCTACACAGCATTATGGATGGGTATTTGCAATAATTTCGTTGATGTTGAATATGGAACGAATTAAGTACCACGTTAACCACGTACCACTGTCTCATTTAGTACCTACAGTACCTACACCTCTCTTAGTACCTATGTAACACTCTACTTATAATGGTTATAATAGATAGGTACCTACTACTATAAAACAGGCCTAACGTCAGGCCATTCAGGCCCGTAATCAGGAATTTTCGAAATGTCTTATCGCTATGAACTTATAATACTGAGCTTTTTAGCTAGGTTAGGTGCAACTAATCTTGGAGGTACGATGCTGTTGCTCCCTGCTCTATTGCAGTCCAAGATCGTTGTGTGTTGCGAGACGTAATAGCCCACCTAATACAACTTATTGATGCAATTTCCTAACCTTGTTTTAGGTGCATTGGGAATAATGCTGGGTTATAAATACAACGTTTCAGCGCGACTGTTTACGATTTCATATTGGTACTTATTCCTGATTGAAAAGAGTTATTGGAACAATCATAGTTACTTATTTGGCTTAGTGGGTTTTCTTCTTACTTTTACCGATGCCAACTGCTATTGGTAAGTCTATAATAAAATATATCACCCGATCCGTTGACAGAATCTAGTAGTGTCCCATTTCCGTTCCCATTTGATTAGGTGGGTATAATACTTAATATGTAGGTAGAAGTCCTTTCGTAAAAGGAATGGAACTAACTACATCTTATCCATGGTAATAACCAGGACCCAAAATTTACCTACCTACTCGTGCTAAAGTACAGCTCTATTTTTTCTCAAATGTAAATAAAATTGAATACCTACCTATTGAATTTCAATTCTAATTCTAATTTCAGGTCGCTAGATGCTGTAATAGAACCAGAAAAGGCTAGTGAGACAGTGCCATATTGGAATTATTTTATTTTAAAGTACCAGTTTTTCATTCTTTATTTCATGGCCGGTGTAAAAAAGGGTACGGCGGAATGGCTGACTGGGTACTCTGTACCAAAGCTCAGTGCTCATTGGGTTTTTACCCCTTTTACGTAAGTAACATTCTAAAATATGTATTAGGCAGTTTTTATCGCCGCAAGTGAACTCATATACCTAATGTAAAATATAATAATATGATTTATATTTATTCAATTGTATTGAACATCGTTTTGTAATCGTATGCGGCTTAAAAACAATCGGTGGCCAAATCGCTGAGATCAATCGATTTTACGACTATTATCAGAGTTTAATTTCAACTAATTCCTAGCATGTAAAAAAACTTAAACCAGGTAAGATGACTTAACTCTTTTATCACATTATTCAGGTTATTTTTGACAATCGAGCAGACCGACTACCTCATAGTGCACTGGTTCATTTTTGTGTTCGACCTGACTGTGGCATTTTGGATGATGTGGTCTCGCACGCGACATGTCGCTATGGTTTTCTGCGGATTATTCCATCTCATGAATTCCAGGTTGTTTACCATAGGTAAGTAAGCATATTATGTTATTCCTTCTTAATTAATACCGGCCAAATAACATTGCGTTATGGGTGGACGATCGAAGAATGTACACAACTCAACACGTGAGGATAACGCATGTAGGTATTAAAAATGTTGTAACTCTTGCCTTTTGGAAACTTTGTCTTTGAAGCATGTCTCACACACAAGTTGGTGGTCACGGATTGAATTTGGGCTACTACTAGCAACTAATAGGTATATACCTACATTACCTGCATGTATGTTCAATCAAATACTCGTATGTGATATTTTTCAGGTATGTTTCCTTGGGTGTGTTTAGCTACAATGCCACTGTTCTATCCTTTCAATTGGCCAAAAGTGGTTCTTAAATTTATCAATTCGGTCTGCACGACCTCGTACGTGAAAATAAGGGAAATTCTAAAAATGTCACAAAGTACAATACCAAAGCAGGAAAAAAATATCGATAATGATGAAAGCCATTATGATGATGACAATATTTTTGAAAAGGACGTCGCACCAACAATGCTAACAGATACGGAAAATCGTCTTCAAAAAAATAGAGACACCAGCTCAACAGATGATTTCAAAAATTTGAAACATTCTGATGAAGACGATATTGACGAATCTTATAAAATACAAAATCAAAAAGTAAATGAGAGAAATACAAGCAAAGAAGGAAGCAAAACAGATGAACACTTAGAGGTGACAAGGCCTAAGAAAATTACTACTGTATTGATTATTATTTACATGACAATACAAGGTTTTTTGCCGTTTTCCCACTTCATCACCAAGGTATGAAGCACTGTCAATCATTTAAGTATACAGCACCCATAGGTACCATAATTATTTTCTAATTAAATGTATTCATGTTACAATTATGTCCCTTCTTGCACTCGAGCAAAAACTGAACTTGAAATAAATACATTCCTAGGCTACTTATAATTATAAGTTATAACATAGTCCATCAAGATTCAAAAAAAATAGTATCACAACTACGAGTACGAGTAGGTATTTACCTACCAACAACCTACCAGTGGAAAACGGGTAATTAGAATTTTTATGATAATAGTTTGAAGTGTTATTATTTACCCGGGCCAACAATCCCATTTTGCAATCGTATACGATAAGATAAGCGATAAGTAATAAATGTATGAGAAGGGATCGTCCATTAATTACGTCACACCAATTTCATGATTTTTTCGACAATTAAATTTCAATTAACTACAGCCTCCCTTAGTGTGAAGTCACATTTATATTTTTAGTTTGGTAAGGTAAAAATTACAACATCACTTTGAAACTAACTTTGCTTAAAATTATTTATAAAAGTAACAAAGAGAAAATCGCCAATGATAAAAAAATTATCCTCTGTCCAAGAATTTTGGATCCACTCTTTCATGTTCATGTATTCATGTATGTGAGTAATGTAAGGATTGTGAGGTCACAAACATGGAACTCCTCCTTGTCACGATATTTAACATTTTGTGGACCACCTCCCTCCCCCTAGTCCCCCTTGCAGTGTGATGTAATTAATGGATGATCCCGAATAACAGATGCGGACGAAAAGTCACGTGACCATTTCCATACATTATTGTAGTCACGTGACTTATTGCTTATCGTGTACAATTGCAGAACAGCACCTTGGCTAGGCCTACTGGTTGTGTTATGAACCCAACCAACCTATAATTTCTAATATCGGACTTGGTCCTGTCTACCTGACCGTCAGAATGGCTCGGTACTTTATTTTTAAGATTTCTTGATTTTAGAGAGGTATACCGTCAACTGCTACAACTTTGCACGGAAATTCATGTTTTTTTCAAGTAACTCTTAAAGTATGTGTTATCTGTACTCTTTCTTACATTACTAAGCTAATCTAGTTCCAAATACATTAGTATCAGGGTTCAAAGTATGCCAAATACTAATAGTTTAGCTTCTAGAAACATTTAAAGTTACAGTCAAAGTTGTAGCCAAAAGCTGCAACTTTGCCTAGTGGATTATCTGTGGTAATATATGGAGAATTTAAAAATGGAAACCCTTTTTAATTTTATAGCAGTCATATCTAAGCCAAGGTGCCAGTAGAATACACTAAATACTACGCAAGTATTTTTTTTTACGACAGAGGCATAGTTGTGACGTGTTCTACAGCATTTCCATACATT
>JALPQI010021854.1:0-19404 GCA_025490895.1 Thaumatotibia leucotreta
CTTTTGCTTCCGTGGCCCTGTAATTGGAAGGAAAAATTAAAAACAAAAAACAATCCAAGTTACCTGATCATGGGCAAATTAGCCGTAGAAATTAGAAAAGTTTCTTGTCATTATTCGGACAGCTTGTAACAACGATCTTCTGCATAAATATGTTATTACGTATTGCGATGGCTAAAATATAAGCCACGTCAGAGTTCATGAACATTGGAGAACTGTTTTGTTTTGTGTACCATTCCCTCCGACCGGGCGGAATCGGGCCGCATTGGAGCGCATTTTCTATGCCTATTATGGTATAATCTCCTTATTCATAAATGTCTCCTAACTTAACAAGACACTATGTAAATAAAACTATCAAAACGAATAAACTCGTGTATATGAATTAAGTTTCACTTCATTCCGACGTTTTGAACACTTTACAGGGTTCGTGGTCTGTCGCCCGCAGACCACGAACCATGTAAGTAAAAGTGTTCGAAACATCGGAATGAAGTTAAAGTTAATTAATATAAGCGAGTTAATCCGTTTTCATATGGTTATTTCATGAGTAATCCTCGCTGTAACCGAAGAAAATATTAAGCCACTAAGTATTATTTGTCCCTTTCGGTCTTCTCAATACGTTTATTAGACCGAAAAGGCCAAAAAATACTTTGTGGCTTGCTAAGTTAACAGACGTTTACGAATAATGGGGTAAATATACAAACATAGCAAGTACACAATATTAAATTCATATTCATAAAAGGCAAACACAAAGGCGAACTTATCCCTCTAAGGGATATCTTCCAGTTAACCTTTGAGTAGATGAGAGGAAAAAATTAAAAGGGGTGACACATGTAGCGATAATAGCTACATGTACGATAAGATAACAGAAAGTAAGAGGTTATAAAATAAATACAATCATAATTAAAACAATAAAATATAATTACAAATACAATACGAGTAACGGAAACTTAAAATTTAAAACAAGATCGATACAAATCACAACTATGTACGAGAAACCATAAAATACAATAAAAATAAAAGAGTAAAATAATCAATATGTTAGGTCGGGATTACACCCGTGAGTTCTTACGTAAGTTGAAAGGACAGAGCTATACTAAGAAATGAGATCAGCGAGGACGAGTGCTACGCCTACAGGAAAATCAAAATTTGTCAAGTGACCCAGGAGAGAATAACTATAGTAAAGAGTGACAAAGAAAGGCGATTAACCCAAATATATAGCCGTAGTTGGGGGTTGGGGGTACTACAACTCATATTCATTTCAATGATGTTTTACGCCACCGTTATGTGTCATAATCGTTGTAATTATTACCATAATGAAACAAACAATTTCGAGTTTTTATCGAATTCCATCTACCATATTTTATACAGTCTTAACAATTAAAAATATAATGAATTCCAATTATTAAGATTATCTAAAAGCTGTTACTATCATTAAATTTAAAAACGTACTTTAAATTAATGGCATATAATAATGACAACGTTCTATGATAAGCGTTTAGTAAATATAAAGTAGGTATGTACTCGTATGTATGCTATTTATACATGTACAAATATTAGTAACATACATACAAGTATATCGTGAATCGACACCTCGGCCGTTAAATGGGAAAGCACCAATCGGATCACAAGTTTGTCGGCCTCGGCTTCACCTCGGTCTACAATTACACGTCACCCGAGACATTTCCCACTTAAACGGTCTAGGCATGTAATTTACTATTATACGTCTACAAAACGATTTTTCTTAACAAAACCTGTTTGGTTTTTATTGCCTATTTAGTTTAAAGTAGGTTACATTAATGTTGACTGTTATTCATTATCACGGATGAAAGTCCGTAACCACTCAGATTTTGACTTACTTAATTAATAAAGTTTCAGAAGTTTATTTGAACATAACATTTCCAATGGAGTAGGTACTAACGGCTATATACAGACCCTAAGCCTTATTTTGAGTCCTTACCAAGAGCCAGCCACGTGACAAAACATTATTTTTTGTAAAATTTTGTTTCTATTTATCTCACTTATAAACTGCTCGCGTATTAATACGAGCACGAGGGATAGAAAATGACTTACTGATCTGATATATAGTGCACAATCTTCTCCCTTTGTATTTTCAAGGAAACGTCCGAATTTATCTTTCTGGCTTAATTAGCTTCAGTGCTACTGTTTTATTTAGATACTGAAGTTACTTGCAACAACTGTGGAACAATAAGAAGGGTCCACGAAAAAACATGCCTAAAGCTTAAAAAAAATCAGGGCAAATTCACACCTTATTCTGTTCAAAGTAAGGTGGTTTTTCCTTCTGTAATTTGAATTGACTAGACATGCTCTTTCCGTGGACCCTTCATATGAATTCGGTCGTTTTAAGTGAAGGATTATGCAGAATGACTTCACCAAAATATAAGGGTACTGGTCGTGTGATCGAATCTTAATAAATCCATAATTTACTTCACGTTCATCTCATTCGTACCTACTCTTGTTTTGATGTGATTGAGAGGGATAGAAAATAAGTAACACAGCAGTTAGCTCATGCTGCCATTTCATGGTAAGGACGCTGAGGTAGTCTGAAGAATAAAGTGTCATGCATATTTAAGCGAGCGGCGTCGGGAGTGTTATTTAATTCTGTAAACCAATTTCGTTGGTAGCTGTAATGGCTAGTGATCACAATGTAGCTACTGGGAAAACTTCAACTTGTTTTATTGTATTGTATTTCATTTATTTTATATGCCTTCGATATGGTACCCACCTGCAATCATTTTAACGAAAAGATGGATTGCTTGATGGTATTTAAACAATTAATCTCACCTGTGAACATCGACTCTAGAGAAGACATTTTGGCCTCCACACAACACATGTTACCGCACACACGTGTGTGGAATGATAATTGTGTATTGCTGACCTAAGCCGGGAGTACATGTACGGGCGCTCTTACTCTAGCCAGACATGGGTCGATAAAAAAATACCTACATAGTTAAGGCCTTAATCAAAACAAAAAAGCGTCAATTGTGTTACGAAAGTTCATACAAACTATGTGGTATACCTACTTTCCCTAACAATCTTCGGAATTAGTAAAAGTTGACAAAGGACCGCGTGCCTAAAGTATGGGAAATGTGGTTTCAGTTAAATGGGTTGGGATTTCGATATTTTGTTGACGTCAGTGCTCTGAACAAAAGTCTCTATGAGTGCTACCACGGTTTCCGAGACCCTGTCAAAGTTATGACTGATTTTACATCTACCCTCCTCCTATGAGTTGAGATTCCGATGGAATAAAAAATTAAGGGTAAAATAAAAGAAAACAGCGTCAGAGTAACTTATCCATCTAAATTCTAGATTTAAACTTTTTGTATTCGTGTTTGATTTTTTTTTATATGAGATTATGTATTTTGCATGTTACTTTAAGCCTATTTCAAATACAATGTATATTGTTTATGAATAAATAAAATTAGATGAAATCAAAATGAAATGTGCGAATATCAATGAACAAACAAGTTGAAACTGTTAAATAAAAAAATTAAAATATAGATTTTTGAAAGGTATTGTTTTTACAAGCTTTTATTTAGTTTCACCTGTCCCGTTGTCTGTCGTTCTGTAATCAAATCTTGCAACTTAAATTTGATCCACTTCCCGGTTTCCGATTGAGCTGAAATTTAGAATGCATGTACAAATCGGATGACAATGCAATGTTATTGTGACATAGAGCTGATCTGATGATGGAGCTGGAAGGTGGCCATAGGAACTCCGTAATTAAATGATGCAACCCTATCGAGTTTGAGCTCATTAGATTCGTCTTGACAAGTACTTTGATACTATATGGTAACCAGGGTCTGATGATGGAGCCGGAAGGTGGCCATAGGAACTCCGTAATTAAACGATGCAACCCTATCGAGTTTGAGCTCATTGGATTAGTCTTGACGAGTACTTTGATACTATATGGTAACCAGCGTCTGATGATGGAGCCCGAAGGTGGCCATAGGAACTCCGTAATTAAACGATGCAACCCTATCGAGTTTGAGCTCATTGGATTAGTCTTGACGAGTACTTTGATACTATATGGTAACCAGGGTCTGATGATGGAGCCGGAAGGTGGCCATAGGAACTCCGTAATTAAACGATGCAACCCTATCGAGTTTCAGCTCATTGGATTAGTTTTGACGAGTACTTTGATACTATATGGTAACTAGGGTCTGATGATGGAGCCGGAAGGTGGCCATAGGAACTCCGTAATTAAACGATGCAACCCTATCGAGTTTGAGCTCATTGGATTAGTCTTGACGAGTACTTTGATACTATATGGTACCCAGGGTCTGATGATGGAGCCGGAAGATGGCCATAGGAACTCCGTAATTAAAAGATGCAACCCTATCGAGTTTTAGCTCATTGGATTAGTCTTGACGAGTACTTTGATAATATATGGTCACCTGGGTCTGATGTTGGAGTTGGAAGGTGGCCATAGGAACTCCGTAATTAAACGACGCAACCCCATCGAGTTTGGGCTCATTGGATTAGTCTTGACGAGTACTTTGATACTATATGGTAACTAGGGTCTGATGTTGGAGCCGGAAGGTGGCCATAGGAACTCCGTAATTAAACGACGCAACCCCATCGAGTTTGGTCTCGTTTGATTCGTCTTGACGAGTCTCTTGCTTTCGTCCCATATTAATTATATATGATTGGATGGATGACCCAATGCCAAGGTGAGCACGTGCCGAGAGCTGAATGGTATGTTGAGGTCTAACGTTGACATTGCTAAGGGACTTGTGAATGGAGCAATAGGTCACATCACTGAAATCATATGGTCGTATTACAGACGAAGGAATTATTAGAATGGCTCTTGAACAGCTCAAAAATAACAAGGCACCTGGGGAGGACGGAATTACAGCTGAGCTTCTGAAGGCGGGTGGTAAACCGGTCCTTATGGCCCTTCAGGAGTTGTTCAATTCCGTCTTACTGGAAGGGAGAACGCCAAAGGCATGGAACAGAGGTGTGGTGGTACTGTTCTTCAAAAAAGGTGACAACGCTTTATTGAAGAACTACCGACCCATATCACTTCTGAGCCATGTCTATAAGCTGTTTTCAAGAGTCAGTACGAATCGTCTTGCACGCAGGCTTGATGACTTCCAGCCCCCCGAACAAGCCGGTTTCCGAAGAGGCTTTAGTATCGTAGACCATATCCATACGCTTCGCCAGGTTATACAGAAGACCGAAGAATATAACCTGCCCCTCTGTTTAGCGTTCGTGGACTACGAGAAAGCCTTCAATTCGATCGAAACCTGGGCAGTACTACAATCTCTCCAACGGTGCCAAGTCGACTACCGCTATATCGAGGTGTTGAAGTGTTTGTACGAGAGCGCCACAATGTCAGTCCGACTCCAAGACCAGAGCTCGAAGCCTATTTTGCTGCAACGGAGCGTTAGGCAGGGAGATGTCATCTCCCCTAAGCTGTTTACCGCTGCACTGGAGGATGTATTTAAGACTCTGGACTGGAGAAGGCTGGGTATCAACATAAACGGCGAGTACCTCTCTCACCTTCGATTCGCTGACGATATAGTAGTCTTGGCTGAGACCTTGGAGGACTTTAGTACTATGCTCGTTGACCTCAGTAAAGCCTCCAAGCGAGTTGGTCTTAGGATGAACATGGACAAGACGAAAATCATGTCAAATTCCCATGTAGCACCAACTCCCGTAATAATCGGAGACTTTACACTCGAAGTTGTAGACGAATATATATACCTAAGACAAACTATCCAGTTAGGTAGGTTCAGCTTCGAGAAAGAGGTCAATCGTCGAATCCGACTCGGTTGGGTAGCGTTCGGGAAGCTACGACACATATTTTCGTCCAATATTCCGCGGTGTTTGAAGACGAATATACCCGTCTTTGATCAGTGTGTGTTGCCAGTGATGACATACGGTACTGAAACGTGGCCGCTTACAATGGGCCTCATAAGAAGGCTCAATGTCACCCAAAGGGCAATGGAGAGGGCTATGCTAGGAGTCTCTCTGCGTGATCGGATTAAAAATGAGACCATCCGCAGCAGAACCAAAGTGACCGAAATAGCACTCCGAATCGCTAAACTGAAGTGGCAGTGGGCGGGGCACATTGCGCGTAGAACCGATGGCCGTTGGGGCGGGAAGGTTCTTGAGTGGCGGCCACGTATCGGAAGGCGTAGCGTGGGTAGGCCCCCCACAAGGTAGACTGATGACCTGGTGAAGATCGCAGGAGTCCGCTGGATGCGGGTGGCGCAGGACCGGTCATTGTGGCAATCATTGGGGGAGGCCCATGTTCAGCAGTGGACGTCTTTCGGCTGATATGATGATGATGATGATGATTACAGACGTGCCCAACTATACGATAGCGATGTACCATCGGTTCGCGTAGACTTTGGTAACGATGGCATTCACATAATACACCCTAAATCAGTTCAATTTCCTGCTAAATTTAATCACGGCACAGCTGAAAGAAGAATGCTCCCGATTGTCTTATCTTGGGCTTCAACTGTGCATAAAATGCAGGGAACTACTGTAGATCATGCTGTTATTTATCTAGGCTCCAAATTGTTCGCTGCTGGTCAAGCTTATGTAGCTTTAAGCAGAGTTAGGTCTTTAGCAGGTCTTAAAATCGAAGAACTTTACTGCTCCAAGTTGACGTCGAATAAACCTTGTAATGTTGATACATTAAAAGAAATGGATAGAATGAGAAACGTTACAAATAACTAACAAGTGATTACATAATTTCAACATTATTGATATTTAAATCAGTACAGTACATATTACATATCATGTGAACGAACTACGGACTTCATAACGGAATAACGCTGCTACGCGCTGCGAACTACGTCGTAGTAAATCTCGAATTAAAAATAGAGGTACTAAAAAGTTAAAAATAAAATTAAAGAAAAAAAAAACCTTTTTAAAAACAAGCTTTTATTGTTTGTTTATAAAATGAACTAAAAAGTTAAAAATAAATTAACTCTAAAAATAAATATAACACTTTGTAACTTGATTGTAACCTTTAACGACAGATAAGCGTCTTCGTCTAGGACAAAATAATTACATATTGTACAAATTTATTTAATTTTAACACTAAAACTTTTCACCATACATAATTATTCAATCTCGTCCCTCCTCTTTATCATAGTCCCCATTTATAAATGAAAGCGTGTTACATTGTGATAGCTTGAAGAAAATGTTGTGTTGTATTAAATGTAACACGCTTTCATTTATAAATGGGGACTATGATAAAGAGGGGGGACGAGATTGAATAATTATGTATGGTGAAAAGTTTAAGTGTTAAAATTAAATAAATTTGTACAATATGTAATTATTTTGTCCTAGACGAAGACGCTTATCTGTCGTTAAAGGTTACAATCAAGTTACAAAGTGTTATATTTATTTTTAGAGTTAATTTATTTTTAACTTTTTAGTTCATTTTATAAACAAACAATAAAAGCTTGTTTTTAAAAAGGTTTTTTTTTTCTTTAATTTTTTATAGGTGTGCAAAATTAAAGAAAAAAAAAATTTTAAAAATTCGTATTGTTGACCGCTTAAGAAAATATTAATGGGTCGCCCTTTTTTAACCGGCTTCAAAAAAGGAGGAGGTTTACAATTGGACGGAATCTTTTTAGTGCCAATAATTGTTACACAAAATTTAACTTCGTGAGACGTTAAGTTTTGTTTTCATTAAATGCCTTTGGATATGCAAAATTGTTTTGTAACTGACCCACACTCAAATCCGTTCAAAATTACATAGGTAGGCACGTACAAATTAAATTACGTAAGTATTGATACAATTTTGTACACTACTGCGATCACGAACCTATTTGATAATTACTGTTTGACGGTAATAAGTGTAATATTTAAACGTATACGTTACGTACCTACGTAAACAGTGCAAAAGTGTCGGTAATTTTAGGATTTACTTGAAACTTAAAGCATTCCATCGCGCCCGCACTTATTTATTGGAGCGAATACGAGGCCTGCTTTACGTATCGAGTAAAATCTAAAGGGCGGATTTTTATTTTGTTGTAGTTTTTTCAAATATTCCAAATTTGGATATTTTCATATTTTTTCTACTCACAATTGCGAGCTCTTTCGATCCTCATTAGCAGAAAAAAGTGTTTCGAGAATCCCATATTTTTTTGTCTTCCTCTGAGTTACGGTTTTAAAGTGTATGAAAAATAGTAACTCGAATGGATTTTTTTTTGGGACACTTTTTTATTTCTATCAGGATCGAAAGAGCTTGTGATTCTGAGTAGAAAAAATGTCAAGAAGTCCAAATTTGGAAAATGTTCAAAAACTACAACAAAATAAAAATCCGTCCGTAACCGATATTTATCTATTATCTTTTAGTTTCATATTTATTAAAAATAACTGATAGGAAAATACTTTTTTACGGTTTGCTCGATAAGTACGTTCAAAGGTTGTAAAATGTAGAAATTACTGCCGATGCATCCTCTAATTTCTGTCTAGACCCATAAAGTGACGATAGTCATGTCATAACTAGTGAAGTGGTGCGGCGTTAATACTCTGAAAAGCTTTTGATTTCTTTTTTAATTTATTTTTGGGGTTCCGTACCTCAAAAGGAACGTTTAAAGGATCACTCGCGCGTCTGTCTGTCCATCTGTTATAGCCGATTTGCTAAAAATTAAAAATATTTTTTTTTTATATATCTATTTCAAACAGTCTAATACACTGCGTAACAGGAAAAAACTGAATCAATTTAACAGCGTAATTCTTGAGGTCATAAGAAGCTAAAAAATGTTACATAAACCCAGATGAAACTTGATCATTTTTTTAAATGTTTTTATACAATACCAAAAAACATTTGTATTTAAACTCACGAAAAAAAATATCTTTCGTCATGGGTAGGTATATAACAGTATTTATTTGCTTCTTACAACCTCAGGAATACGCTGTTAAAGTTATTTGGTTTCATAGTGTTACACTGGGACATATTGCGAGAAGACTTTATTATTTTATGTTTCCATAATTCAAACGAAAGTTTCGACATTTCTTTCAAAGTTTGGGAAGTTTTCTCGGTTTAGAGAATAATAATATAATTTCGTAATAGATCCATACATTTTGAGTAATTTCTTATTAAAAACCCGTATTTGTTTCGGAAAATTATTTCAAAAATCTATTGCTACTTCATGCATGCTGAAATTGCTGAACAATAATATTCTCCGATTTTTTGTTAGAAACAACACCACTAGTCGCAACTAAATTGCAAGAAAACCAATAATCACACTGTAAAACAAATCTTTATAGGAAACCCATTACTGTTATAGAACCTTCCACCAAGACAAAATAACCTATCGAAACAGCAATAAGATTGTAAAGGTAATGACGCGACAGGATTTCATGGCGGTTTTGAATTTTATTGCGTCGTTGTCAATGAAAACAGTACTTACTATGATTTTCTAATACTTCCAGTGGTGACGGTTTAGTTTATAGAATGTTTTTCCTTTAGCGGCACGCGACAACATCCCAACTTTTACATAGATATTATGATTAACGAATACGATTATACAGGGATAATCAAAAATGTGGTTCAAAAGTGCGTTCCCGCTACCAGTGAGATTTTGAGTAACAAAGTAATCCCCTTAGTGTTTTTTGTAGAAATAACTTCAAGTTTCAGCAGTCGTTGTACGGTACCTAGTAATAGTACCTACTATCTAGTAGGTACTTATTTAATAAAATCAACCCTTCCGAACCATCCCAAAACCTCACAGGAAACGTGAATGCATTTATTTTTCGTCCACCTTGTATAAGTCGTAGATAAAACTTACTGTCTAAGCATGCGTCTCTAAGCAGGACGCATGCTTAGACAGCGTCCGCCATAACAAACTTTAGGCGTTGTCAATGGTGTGGTAGGCACGATAGCATACGACGTGACGTTTACAGTCGTTACGGCCTGGGCACGACATTGGTCTAAGGCGACCAGCGGCGAGGGAATCCATGAGTTGGAGCGGGGTGCGGGGTACGAGAGGGAGCACCATACGTTTTCCGCTAAGCCGGTCGCCTTAGACCGATGTCGAGGCCGCGTACGTAGAGGCATGAGGCATTTTTTTATTTATTTTTTTATTTGAAATGGCTTACTCATGGCCGAGACTCGGCCTATGATGGAGTGAGTTCGCCCAGAAGGTGCCTCTTGACTTGACTCACTCACTGTTGAAGGTTGACGGGTGAAAATAGGATCTCGGAAATATTAGACGCTGGCAGAGAATTCCACTCCCTGGCAGTACGCATAAGAATAGATGACACGAAGCGCTTCGAGCGAACAAATGGAATATCTACCAAGTAAGGATGGAACCCGGTCGTGTGTCTAGAAGTTTGATGGTAAAATTGGGATGGCGGAATAAGCTCATGTAGCTCTTGAGATTCAAAGGGTTTAAGTGGGTAGGCGCAATACATCGCATTATTGTCACAGCACATAATACGTTTAAAGCGTTTTTTCCGTTTGTGCAGAAAATTACGTAATTATTATTAATATTTTAATATCTCTCTCTGCGTGATCGGATTAAAAATGAGACCATCCGCAGCAGAACCAAAGTAACCAAAATAGCTCTCCGAATCGCTAAACTGAAGTGGCAGTGGGCGGGGCACATTGCGCGTAGAACCGATAGGCGTTGGGGTGGAAAGGTTCTCGAGTTGCGGCCACGTACCTACCGAAAGGCGTAGCGTGGGTAGGCCCCCCACAAGGTGGACTGATAACCTGGTGAAGGTCGCAGGAGTCCGCTGGATGCGGGTGGCGCAGGACCGGTCATTGTGGCAATCTTTGAGGGAGGCCTATGTTCAGCAGTGGACGTCTTTCAGCTGATATGATGATCTCTGTCAGTCACTGAATAGTGCTGAAGTACAGTCGCCATTAATCATAGCGTCCAGAGCGCTTCAGAATGTTTAAACATGCCTCTATCGTAATGGCAATAAAGGCGTGTTCAGATATTTTTGACCGCTTCGGACGCTACGATATATCTGATGGAGACTCTAGAAAAATAGATGGATTTGTGAAGATGTAGAAATGCTTAAGGCAACTCATTTTGACTATTCTGGAGCAATAAATGGGAGCAATAAATATCATATTTAGCGTGGTATAGCTTATTTGGATCTGTAATAGGCACATGCTAAGGACGCTTGAAAACATGCGTTTTTGTTTTGTTTATAAAAACTTGTTGCCATGTGAAAATCATAAAATTATTATATTTCCACAAGGTACAGTATTTTAGGTCAACGATAGTTTCCGCTTATAATTCAAGTTATCATTATCATTAAATTTTATGAACTTATTTTCTGTTTTATTCATAATACCTATAACTAATGGTAGGTAATAAAAAGTATCTTTATGTAAAATAAATATTTAATGCTAACGTTGGTTTAATGGTAATAGAAATCAGATTCTAATAAGCAAAAAATTCGAACATAAGTAAAAGTCATTAAGGTTTTTCAAGATATAAGATATAACAACATTTAGTAGTGGCGATAGTTTTGACAGTTCGAAAAAACATGTTGATTTGATTTGTTTATCATTCCATTGTACCATTGCGTTGAAATATCATGAGACAATCTTACATATAAATCGACCTAGTCTTGCGGTAAGCTCCATATAATAGATACTTAAGTAAATGCATAGAAAACAACAGCAACTAAATAAGCAAAAAATATTTCTGCTAATCACATTTATAAACGCCCTCGCTAAGATTCGAATCCGGAACCTACAATATCGTAGACAGGGTTAGCTAACTAAGCTAATTTAGGCAAAAAGAGGAAAACTAAATTGTCTGTTATTTTTTCTAATCCCGATACTCTATACTGAATCCGCCTTTAAATCGATAACCGTTATTTTTGTTAGATCCTGTACAAACAAGTACTAATAAATATAATTAAAAGTTTAAAATCACTACACGCGACATGTTTCGGAGAGCCTAGTCTCCGATACGACCTTCAAACCTTCAAGAAAAGAGCGTAGATAGATAGATAGATAGATAGATAAAAACTTTATTCTCACCAACAATTTACATGGCATAAAACGAACAATGAAAACTTAGGGATTAACATAATATAATTAATATCTAGGTACATTTTTCTTAAAACTATTACAAGTATAATCTAGGCCATGTGTCGTGGCATAGAATGGGCGCTGGCTCAGCATGATGATGCGGCAGAAGCCACATCGCTGATATTCTGCCAGGACCTCACATACTACTACTACATTGACGACCAGTGCAACGTTAAGAATCTGTAGTGAGTGTTTAGGCGTGAGATAGTGTGCGTGGGTGTGTATGGCTGTGTGTGTGTGTACGTTAGATTATAGACTAAAATGGTCATATTATTAGTATTATTACAGATAAAAAACAAATATTCTGATTGTATTGCCAGATATAAGTATAATGTGTATTACGTTTGACATATAAAACGGGACATATTTTATTTTATTATATTGGTAGGGAGAAACTGATAATTTAAGGACTTAGCTTTAGTATATTTAGAAGATGTTGACGATATTTCAATTAATCCGCGTAATCCCACCTTAAAGGCCGGCAACGCATTTGCGACGCCTCTGGTGTTGCGGATGTCCATGGGCGACGTTAATCGCTTTCCATCAGGCGATTCGTCTGTTCGTTTGCCACCTATAGCATAAAAAAAAAAACTATCAAGCACCGAGCCCGCGTTTATGCCTCGCGAGTCGAAAAATGTCGCAGTAAGGTCAATGGGGATAAGATCGTCTATCAGGAAATTCCGTCTACCAACTGATTTCCACCCCTATCTCAACAATATAAGACGCATATGACGGACTTTCCTTACGAATAAAGTATGCCGGACGTACCCACACTAGGTAACCTTAACTAAATACACGTGAGTTTAACAGTTTAATTATTTTTTTTTTTTATACCACGTCGGTGGCAAACAAGCATACGGCCCGCCTGATGGAAAGCAGTCACCGTAGCCTATGGGCGCCTGCAACCCCAGGGGTGTCACATGCGCGTTGCCGACCCAATTAGAACTTGTACACTCCTCTTTTGAAGAAACCCCATACGTACTGTAGTCCAACGGAAAAACCTCGGCAGGGAGCTCATTCCACAGACGGACCGTCCGCGGGAGGAAGTTCCTCTGAAATCGCACGGTGCGCGACCATTTAGGTTGCAAGGTGTGAGGATGAGCGCCCAGTCGGTGGCGAGCATATTTTTACCCCCTTATTCATAAACGTCTGCTAACTTAACAAGCCGCTAATAATTGTATGTCCCTTTTGCTCTTATGGACACATTGTTAAGACCGAAAGGGACAAACAATGTTCAGCGGCTTGTTAAGTTAGCAGACGTTTATGAATAAGTGGGTTAGTTATTACGTCTTACGAAAGTTTACATTAAACAAGGACTTATCAAAAGAAATATGTACGTCAAAACAATCACAGTCATCCCGCGTGCAATCATCCTTAATATTAAGCTGGATCGATGGACTAACCAAGCGGAATACAAATGAGTGCGTGTCCTAATAAATTACTACATAAAATTGTTTTACTGCCCCACATGTGGGTAGTATTGACTTTTATTATGTTGGCGGAATTGGAATGGATGCCTTGTTTTATCTGTGAATTGTAATATGGCGGTATTTTTAGATGTAATAGTTTAGGACAAAACAGATAATGATTCTGTTAACGATGATCATGTTATGCTTGTTTATTGTAAGCCTCTGCAGATTTACTTTGTATGGATCTTCTGTATACTATAGGTACGAGTTCCGATTCTGATTTGCGACTCATGAATTAAGCGGGTAAGATTATTAAAATAATAAATAAAGATTAGACAATAATTTTAATTACGAAATGGTTCCATCTACCTATAAATAAATAAACAATGCGTGTCAAATGTTCATTCTTAGAAATCGGCTAAACTTTATACAGATAGGTACGAATATGATAATTTAGATATATCTAATTATATACCTAATTTAATACGATCCACAAAAATAAACCTTCCGCCCTCTTCAAATACACTGATAAAACTAAACATAACACGTTAAAACTGCTATAAATCGGCCGCGTGAACCGTGGATACACCAAACAATTCAACATGTCAAGACGTGCGTCTCGCGACTACTCCGCACGCGCGCACGCCGGCGGCGCGAAGTTGCGATTATACCATTACATTATTTCATATTGTCAACAAATAAAAAACAAATTTCTTTAAGAAGGTAACTTCTTGAATTCGTTCTGCATTAATCCATCCATAACGATACACAACGTACTCAAAATGCCAGTTCTCTGATTGAAATGGCAGTTTATAGGTAATCTTAAACCACTCATAAACCAGTTTATTCCTCGACTAGGAAGTTTGGTTTGCAACAAGTGAAAATAGTCTTGTCATTTACTAGAGCTATACTACAGATTATTCTTTAGAAAGTTTATTTTAAAGAAATAATTTTTCTAGACAAGTTTAACTAGACGCCATTATTACTGCCTAATATTTTGTGAAATTATTGTAGCGAACTATTTTTTGGCTTGTTTTTGTAGTTTTGTGAATATATCGTCCTATTAATGCAAATACCGACTAAGTGACTTTTTCTCGAAATCGTGTTTTTTACGCCTTTGGAATAAGAATTTCAAGGACTACAATCTAGTAAAACCCATGTTTTGATACGACTCTCCGTTCCAAAGATAGCTTTTAGATAAAGTTACTTAAACGTCATTTTACTGAAATATTCACTGCCAAAAACTGATATACATAACTTAATACAAAACTTTATGCTTTCTCCGCCAAGTAAAAACTGTTAATGGTACATAGTGTTTATTTGCATTTATACATTCCCATTTTATGTTTTACGACGACATTTTTTTGACGACCAGTGCAACGTTAAGAATCTGTAGTGAGTGTTTAGGCGTGAGATAGTGTGCGTGGGTGTGTATGGCTGTGTGTGTGTGTACGTTAGATTATAGACTAAAATGGTCATATTATTAGTATTATTACAGATAAAAAACAAATATTCTGATTGTATTGCCAGATATAAGTATAATGTGTATTACGTTTGACATATAAAACGGGACATATTTTATTTTATTATATTGGTAGGGAGAAACTGATAATTTAAGGACTTAGCTTTAGTATATTTAGAAGATGTTGACGATATTTCAATTAATCCGCGTAATCCCACCTTAAAGGCCGGCAACGCATTTGCGACGCCTCTGGTGTTGCGGATGTCCATGGGCGACGTTAATCGCTTTCCATCAGGCGATTCGTCTGTTCGTTTGCCACCTATAGCATAAAAAAAAAAACTATCAAGCACCGAGCCCGCGTTTATGCCTCGCGAGTCGAAAAATGTCGCAGTAAGGTCAATGGGGATAAGATCGTCTATCAGGAAATTCCGTCTACCAACTGATTTCCACCCCTATCTCAACAATATAAGACGCATATGACGGACTTTCCTTACGAATAAAGTATGCCGGACGTACCCACACTAGGTAACCTTAACTAAATACACGTGAGTTTAACAGTTTAATTATTTATTTTTTTTATACCACGTCGGTGGCAAACAAGCATACGGCCCGCCTGATGGAAAGCAGTCACCGTAGCCTATGGGCGCCTGCAACCCCAGGGGTGTCACATGCGCGTTGCCGACCCAATTAGAACTTGTACACTCCTCTTTTGAAGAAACCCCATACGTACTGTAGTCCAACGGAAAAACCTCGGCAGGGAGCTCATTCCACAGACGGACCGTCCGCGGGAGGAAGTTCCTCTGAAATCGCACGGTGCGCGACCATTTAGGTTGCAAGGTGTGAGGATGAGCGCCCAGTCGGTGGCGAGCATATTTTTACCCCCTTATTCATAAACGTCTGCTAACTTAACAAGCCGCTAATAATTGTATGTCCCTTTTGCTCTTATGGACACATTGTTAAGACCGAAAGGGACAAACAATGTTCAGCGGCTTGTTAAGTTAGCAGACGTTTATGAATAAGTGGGTTAGTTATTACGTCTTACGAAAGTTTACATTAAACAAGGACTTATCAAAAGAAATATGTACGTCAAAACAATCACAGTCATCCCGCGTGCAATCATCCTTAATATTAAGCTGGATCGATGGACTAACCAAGCGGAATACAAATGAGTGCGTGTCCTAATAAATTACTACATAAAATTGTTTTACTGCCCCACATGTGGGTAGTATTGACTTTTATTATGTTGGCGGAATTGGAATGGATGCCTTGTTTTATCTGTGAATTGTAATATGGCGGTATTTTTAGATGTAATAGTTTAGGACAAAACAGATAATGATTCTGTTAACGATGATCATGTTATGCTTGTTTATTGTAAGCCTCTGCAGATTTACTTTGTATGGATCTTCTGTATACTATAGGTACGAGTTCCGATTCTGATTTGCGACTCATGAATTAAGCGGGTAAGATTATTAAAATAATAAATAAAGATTAGACAATAATTTTAATTACGAAATGGTTCCATCTACCTATAAATAAATAAACAATGCGTGTCAAATGTTCATTCTTAGAAATCGGCTAAACTTTATACAGATAGGTACGAATATGATAATTTAGATATATCTAATTATATACCTAATTTAATACGATCCACAAAAATAAACCTTCCGCCCTCTTCAAATACACTGATAAAACTAAACATAACACGTTAAAACTGCTATAAATCGGCCGCGTGAACCGTGGATACACCAAACAATTCAACATGTCAAGACGTGCGTCTCGCGACTACTCCGCACGCGCGCACGCCGGCGGCGCGAAGTTGCGATTATACCATTACATTATTTCATATTGTCAACAAATAAAAAACAAATTTCTTTAAGAAGGTAACTTCTTGAATTCGTTCTGCATTAATCCATCCATAACGATACACAACGTACTCAAAATGCCAGTTCTCTGATTGAAATGGCAGTTTATAGGTAATCTTAAACCACTCATAAACCAGTTTATTCCTCGACTAGGAAGTTTGGTTTGCAACAAGTGAAAATAGTCTTGTCATTTACTAGAGCTATACTACAGATTATTCTTTAGAAAGTTTATTTTAAAGAAATATTTTTTCTAGACAAGTTTAACTAGACGCCATTATTACTGCCTAATATTTTGTGAAATTATTGTAGCGAACTATTTTTTGGCTTGTTTTTGTAGTTTTGTGAATATATCGTCCTATTAATGCAAATACCGACTAAGTGACTTTTTCTCGAAATCGTGTTTTTTACGCCTTTGGAATAAGAATTTCAAGGACTACAATCTAGTAAAACCCATGTTTTGATACGACTCTCCGTTCCAAAGATAGCTTTTAGATAAAGTTACTTAAACGTCATTTTACTGAAATATTCACTGCCAAAAACTGATATACATAACTTAATACAAAACTTTATGCTTTCTCCGCCAAGTAAAAACTGTTAATGGTACATAGTGTTTATTTGCATTTATACATTCCCATTTTATGTTTTACCAAAAAATATTATATATACTTATTTGGTTTTAGCATGAACATGATTCCATTAAATTATTTATTTTACGACAGCTTGTACACATTACATGCCTATAGCATGTTTTTCCAGTAGATAATTGTTTCCAAACAACGCCAATATCATACTGCCAAAAAATTTAAAAGCGACTTAGTTGCTTTTGCTTGTAGTTCTATTTCAATATTGACGGAAATCTCTACAGGAGAAACCAATTATGTGCGCGTAGGAGCTTCACGCCGTAGTAACTTCACTCAGTTGCGACTCACGCGCCGATGTCACAGGTTGTTGTTTCTCGTAATGTTTGTTAAAAAAATCGTGTAAAAGACTATTTTAGCGCTAGTGTATAATATCCAGGGCCCGTAACTTTCATGCCGATGACATCAATTTGACGTCACGCTCCATTTAGGGTGATCCAAAATAGTTTTATTGTTAAATATTAATCATTAGTCGTCAATCATTTTAATCATGTACAAATAACTTCAAAAGTAGCCTGTTTTCACGTGAAATAAATAATACCTACTTGATACGTGCTTTACGTTAAAGAGGAATTTCGTTTTCTACGTAATTATGGAAATGTGTTAACAATATCATTAAATAAAATGTATGTATGGAAACAAATCAAATAGATTTACTTATGGTTCACGTATCAAGTAGGTATTATTTATTTTACGTGTAAATATACTACTTTTGAAGCTATTTGTACATGATTAAAATGATTGATGACTAATGATTAATAATTATCAATAAAACTATTTCGGATCACCCTAAATGGAGCGTGACGTCAAATTGATGTCATCGGCAATGAAAATTACGGGCCCTGATAATAACAATGAGTGCAAGGAGTAGAAAACTCGTTAGACTCGCCACGGGGAACAAGGGGCTTTATTTTTCCTAACAAAACTTTCAATAATGTATGACTACCGGTTATCAAGTGTACCAATACTACTTATATTATTACTGTTATGTGTAATTATAAAATGAAAAGTAACATCCTTAGTCATACATTATGGTGTTATTTAGTTTCGGAGGCCTAGCTTTCGAGTTCGAGTTGGCAGAGTTGCTGAGCGAGCGTAGTAGATGTAGTAAGTATATGATGCGATTACTCGAAGACGCCTGAACCGATTAGCATTTTTTTATTTTTATTTAAAGGTGTATAGTTTTGAGATATTGTTTTTTAAATCTTAACGTAATCAGTTCAGTCTTTTATGAGATATCAACAAAAACTGGTGAAGTTCGTTGTTTTTTAAATTTTTTTATTTCGTGTTTTTCCCACAAAACCTAAAACTATGTATTATTAAGGGTTAGGAGGCTTCCAAAAATGCTTTATTGTCAATAAAATACTGTGATTAGTGATGATAATTTGAAGATTTGAGACTTAAACGAAGACACTTCTAGATTTCCTACAGATAAAACCGATTAAGTCATTGTGGATTTTTAGTAAATTTTGTAATAACTTAAAAATCTGAGACTTTTTTTTATCATATTGTGATTTATAAGAAACGTACATGTCAACCAAAGCTTAATCAAAGGAATATGTTGTTCTAGATGTATTGATAAGAGAAATAAACAAAAATATATTTCTACAGGAAAAAGCAACTAAGTTTGCGACTGTTTTATTAAAATCGCATTTTTATTGTCAATCAAATACAGACTGAATAATTTTCACGATTAGATAGTAAACTAGACAATATAGGCTATAAAATTCTAAATACAGATTGTACATATCTTAATTTTTTTATGTAAAGATATACCTCCAAACATTAAAATCGCATTATCTCAAAATCACTTTTTTTTACCGGGTCGGTATTTGCAGTAATAGGACGATATTCTCTGTAACAAATCGTCCTATACTTTTTAATATAGGTACTATATTATGAATGAAACAAATGGCTTAAACATATAAACACAATAATTATTTTTTTTAATATTTTTATATTTGGTTAATATTTTATTAAATATTAC
>JALPQI010021855.1:0-30710 GCA_025490895.1 Thaumatotibia leucotreta
TAGCCAACTCAGAAAATGAATCGATGTTTTTAATTTCCAACAGGTTTCCACAGGACACTGAACAAAGGCTAATATGGGTCAAAAATATCAAAAAGGCAGACGACTGGTGCCCTAAAAAGTATTCAAAAATATGCTCCGCACATTTTTAAGCTGTTGTTTCAGGCAAGGGCGTACCCATAAGTGATTACATTCTGACGTAGTACCCACCATATTTGGTAATCATCCAATGTCATGTCAACCAGAAAGTAAAGTAAGTTTAGTTTAATAATGACACTCATGTGATACTTGTGTAGACTGATTAATTATAAAGAAGCCATCATACGAAAATTGTTAGGTATGCTTTAAGGGATGATAAGTTCCGTAAAACATGTTATAATGAGGGTTTTCTGAAATGCCGTTCATCAGGGCGGCAGCACTGAGGCGTCAGGTCCAGAAACTTGTCTAAATTCTCAGAGCGCCTATACACGGTGGAATTTAATCGGTGAACAGGAACCCATTTTTCTAATTCAGTAATCGATGGCGGTCACGTTTATGTAGTACTTAAGTGGAACCAAGTTTTTTTTTAGCATAATTTTTTTTTATGTTGAAATTAAAATTTATTGTCACCCTACTAATGGTTTAGTCTGAAAAGTTTAATACCTCTTTTCAAAACTATCAGCCCTAGAAACTTAAAACATAATGAGCAATAACCACTCACATGCTTTAATTTTTGCGATAGACTCTATTCCTATGTAAAATAAGAGCGATGCATGGCTGATAGTTTGAAAAGAGGTATTAAACTTTTCAGACTAAACCATTAGTAGGGTGACAATAAATTTTAATTAAAGTTTAATTTCAACATAAAAATTTGTTATGCTAAAAAAAAACTTGGTTCCACTTAAGTACTACATAAACGTGACCGCCATCGATTACTGAATTAGAAAAATGGGTTCCTGTTCACCGATTAAATTCCACCGTGTAGTTTCGTGTTTAAATGATTTGTACAAGTTAATAAAATTATGTAAAAAAATAAAATGACCTTCTTCTAGTTAGTTGTTCTTTGAGGCTAGGTAATTGTGTTTCTTAGCGGGACCTTACCGCTAAGTGGCGCCAACTAGTGGCATACGTTTTAGACAGAACACTTCTTATGACATTTGACATTTTAATTAAAGAAAATATTTCATTAATTTTGTGATTTTATTTTTATCCTAAAGTGTAGATTTAGAAATCATGACATATTAAGGATCGCAGAAGATCGTGATTCTGGGTAGGAAATAAGGTTTATTCGCACTGTTCATCGCTACCTAATTTGGTAAAAATATTATTATTGCCGATAAAAGCATACGATGAAGACTGGACAACACTAATAGTAATGACATTTTATCTAGTCAGGTTGGTAGCATTGTTCAAGAAAAATTAAGAAAATGGAGTCGGGGATATAATTCACGACCGAGTAGAACTACCTTGTTTGTCTCTTTTTCCTTATGGGATACATACTGAGATGGTAAAGGATGACAATAGTTTGTTCAGGTATGTCTTAATACACGGAATCTTCCCTATATTTTATCTGTGTTGTGAAGTATTAATTTTTTATGATATAGAAGTATAGAACTTTCAATATCCTATTCAATTTAAAGAGGTTTGCTTAACAAACATAACATCGAGATATTCTACCATTACATACATTATATGAATAAGAATATTTCAAGCAAAAAAATATATATACTACAGAGCAATACAACGAATGTAAAAAAACCGGCCAAGAGCGTGTCGGACCACGCTCAGTGTTGGGTTCCGTAATTTTATTTACCATAACTCAAAAACTTAGCCGATCAAGGTCAAAATATTTTTTCTTAAAAGTATTTATAAAGCTTTACTTTCATAATTTTTGGACTTACGGTTCAAAAGTTAGAGGCGGGGAGAGAACCCATTTTTTTAAACTTCCGGGGCAATTATTTCCGAAAATATTACAATCACCAGTGACTTACATATTCGTGCCAAATTACAGCTTTCTAGTACTAGCGGTTACTGAGATTATCCTATGACAGACAGACAGACAGACATGGCGAAACTATAAGGGTTCCTAGTTGACTACGGAACCCTAACAAAGTGTTTTTAAACAAATTTGAGCATGTAAAAAATTGGTTTAGGGAAATATTGCAAGCAGAAAATATACTACAGGGTAATAAAACGAATCTAAAAAAACGCTTTTGTAAACAAATTCGTGCGTGAAAAGAATTAGTGTAGGAAAATATACTACAGAGTAATAAAACGAATGTGAAAAATGCGTTTTTGAATAAATGCGATCATAAAAGTGGCTACCATGAAATAGTAAGACAGGGAAATTAAAAAAGTGGGAAAATTTGCGACTATGAACAACGGCGAAAAGAAAATTATCTGCAAGGAATAACTGCGTTTGGGAAACTCATCTAACAAATCGCAAATATATACGTTAAGTTTATTTGAGAATTACGTATTGCACTTAATTCAGTACCTATTACCAAATAACTTGATGTGTACAACAAAATAAGCCAGTGTTCTATTTTCATAGTTAATTACATACGCCTTATACTGTTTGTGGCTTCTTCTTTAGGTAATTTTTTGAGTGGATTAGATTTACAACTACTCCATTAACGTTTTTATGTCGCAGTGTAAGGAATAACTTAGATTTGTCAGCCTCCGTAGCCTAGTAGGTAGTGATGCTGCCTACGAAGCTGGAGGTTCCGGGATGAAATCCCGGCGAGGGCATTATTTGTGTATTTATTTATCTCAAATATTTGATCTTTTGTTATGGCTGTGTATGTATTTAAGTATCTATATGTATCCTTCTGTTATATAAGGTGCTTTCAAATTAGTCACGGATACCTTAGGGTATGCATGTGTTCATGATAACGGACAACTTTCCTTATGAGACTCATATCGAAATCTTGAAAAAAAAATCGCCTTTTCAATACAAAGTGGTTTCATCGGGTGATGAACATTTCATAGAAAGTGATTTAATTTTTTCGATTTTTCGATATGAGTCCCATAAGTAAAATGATTCCTTATAATGAACACATGCATACCCTAAGGTATCCGTGACTAATTTGAAAACACCCTGTATACACAGTCGCTTGGTGCCCACATCACACGCCTTAATTGAGCTTACCGTGGGACTAGGTCGATTTTTGTAAGATGTCTCAAGATTTTTTTTCCGTCTTCGTTGGTTCTAGATTATTATATACTTCTAGCGCGACAGAGTTTGTCTAACAACCGGCAATATGGTTGCTTGGGGAGTATCTAGAAACCACAGTGTTCGTGCAATGGCTTTAATACTGAAAATCTACTTATGCAAGTTTTCCGCTCTGCGGCCCTACCGCGAAAAACTAAATTCGTAAATTTCAAGTATTTGTCTCTCTCACTCTAGTGACGCCTTCGTTTGAGGGACAGAGAAAAATCCTCGAAATTTACGAATTTCGTTTTTCGCGGTAGTAGGCCTGGTACGATAAGTTCTGTTGAATCGGTGCAATATAATCAGATCTGGGGACAGGATCTTATGACAATATGAGAATGTATATGAAGTGGGTAACACGTGCTTTGCTTGCGACATACTTTATTAAATTCATAACCTAAATTGAGAGTTGAAAGATTTGTATAAACAATTCACTCTTCATATACTGTCATTACGACTAACTTATAATTAAATTGTATTGACCATTTGTCAATAGAATAAAAAAAATATAAATAAACCTAAAGAGCTTAAAGAAACCTAAAGAACTTGCAAGAAACTTGCATAATCATGCACGTTTAGAACACAAACTTGGTTTTATCACTAATTTGAAACCTTGAACTTTGAGATCACATTCAATTTTAGTTAAAATTATTGATGCTTATCAAGTTATCGGTATTAACGTAAAAATGTATCTGCGAAAATGTTTCACGATATATGTTACTAGGCATAGTCCGTTTTATCTAAGGCATGCCACGCCAGAAAACTATCTAGCGACTGAAGATGTCGTGCTATCTGTGTTACTCTTGCTAGCACCAGGTAAGCGTGGACTAAACAGCAGTATATCCCAGTCTCCAGAAAATATGGCGAAACGTAATGCCGGATTAACGAGATTGAATTATACTGCTCCCTACTTCAACCCCAACTAATACGATGAGACAATAATTCGATAACATGATAAATTAGGCTATAGCGGTCAACATCTGGGCTTAATCCAATAACCGACGGACCCTTGTGTTTCTAAGGCTACAGGTAATAAATAATATTAAAATTGAGGGCACTGGCCGAGAGTTAGAGTCACGTTGGTGGGCCGTGTGGTGACGGCAGTAAGAATACATTTGTCACCACCCCAACTCTTTCCGCAGGTGTCGTAACGGCCGACTAAGGGATTGAAGTGTCACTGACGATTCCTTGATACTTGATGATAGGCAGCAGCGTCATCATAGTGGACACATTACTGCGGTCGCCAATCCGCTTGCCCAGCGTGGCGATTATGGGCATTTACCTCCTAATGCGTATATCATCATCATCATATCAGCCGAAAGACGTCCACTGCTGAACATAGGCCTCCCCCAAAGATTGCCATAATGACCGGTCCTGTGCCACCCGCATCCAGCGGACTCCTGCGACCTTCACCAGGTCATCGGTCCACCTTGTGGGGGGCCTACCCACGCTACGCCTTCCGGTACGTGGCCGCCACTCAAGAACCTTCCCGCCCCAACGGCCATCGGTTCTACGCGCAATGTGCCCCACCCACTGCGCCTCATAAGAAGGCTCAAAGTCACCCAAAGGGCAATGGAGAGGGCTATGCTAGGAGTCTCTCTGCGTGATCGGATTAAAAATGAGACCATCCGCAGCAGAACCAAAGTAGCCGAAATAGCTCTCCGAATCGCTAAACTAAATGCGTATATACGCATAGTTAATAGGAGATTCGCGTGCGCAACGATTAACTCAGATTCAGTGCTTGATAATGGAGACCTAGGCTCTCCGAAACATGTCGCGCGTAGTGACTAAATACGCGTGAGTTTAACTATTGAATTACAGTTATGAGTTAGTTGTTCATCATTGGACCATCGGATATCCGTCGTGTTTTTTATTATTGCAGTATCCTGGAGTTCGCAGAACTTGGTTAACTTTTTCGATTTAACATTTTTTTATTTCTTTCTTCGTTTTTATCTGCTTCCTCCTGTGACGAGTGGTCTTACGAAACTTTTATTGCAAGGGCCGAAATAATTTGACAGCTCAAGATATCCGATCAAGTACCTACTTATTTAGTTGGGGCAGTTTGATTAGAGCTGTTTTTCAAGCGACGTCAAAAAAGGAGGAGGTTTTCAATTAGACTGTATTTTTTTATGTTTACTTATTACCTCAGAACTTCCGACTGGGTGAAGATTTTGATGATTCTTTTTTATTTGAAAACTGTTGTTTACTGATTGGTCCCATTTTAATTTGGCCCAGTTTTGACAATGGAATCCATGAGAAAACCATATAAGTCAAGGTTGACTGGTAGAGAATGTCATAAGGCATTAAGTCCGCCATTTGTACTTTTTTCATTAATTGTGCAATAAACCTTAAATAAATAAATAAGTCGTTCAAGTACGCGATTAGCTCCAAAAATATAGTAAATCCGCTTACCAACCGTTATACAATGTTTTTCATCACAAATGCGAGTAAAACACTAAATTTAAGCAAAATAATATTAAATACTAACAGTTCTACGATTTCATTAGAATTTCTATGAAAACCTGAAATATAATGCACATTATTCGTCGTTACTGTATGTAATCCTATATACTCACAATATAATTTATTATGATCACTACTTTGAAATGATTTCGTATAACAATAACACTGCTGAAAATGTTCATTGTTATCCACACATCCAGGTAAATTCAGGAAAGCTGCCACGAATGGATCGAGTGAGTGATAGAATGTATCTATGTGTGGATGTCAAAATGACAGTAGATACAGGTTGGTATATCACAGCCGCATACACACAATGATAGTCATTCATTTCATTCATTCCATTCGTGCCAGCTTTGTTGAGTTTACCTGTACACTCACACAAATACTAATCCACTCAGCGGTATAATTATTGATGAATATACGTGTCCTCGTTATGTGTCCTCTCTATGTGACAAGGAAAGGGTTTTATGTTTATGTTCTGATGCCTATCTTTTAATCCCGATCCGTCCCAACGCTATATTCCTACTTATATATGGATACAGATAAAACTATTATGCGTAGCAGACTTATTCAGAAACGTGATCTTTAATACCAATTAGAGATCAATATCTATGAGTGAGACCAGCATAGGTCCAGGCCTATTCAAGATGCTATTCTGAAATCGTATACGATACGCGATAAGTCACGTGACGAGAATAATGTATGCATATGGTCACGTGACTTTTCGTTGTAATCTGTAATTCTCAGGCATTTATTACTTATCGCTTATTGTATCATCATCATATCATCGTCAGCCTATCATAGTCCACTGCTGGACGTAGGCCTCTCCTATTAACTATGCGTATGGACGCATTAGGAGGTAAATGCCCATATTCACCACGCTGGGCAAGCGGATTGGCGATCGCAGTAATGTGTCCACTATGATGACGCTGCTGCCCATCATCAATGTTTTATCAAATAATGGTCAGTGAGACTTCAATCCCTTAGTCGACTCTTACGACACCCGCAGGAGGAGATGGGGTGGTGACAAAGGTATTCTTACTGCCGTCACCACACGGGTTTAAACATTGCTTATTGTATACTTGAAGCGTATGAGTAGTCAAGAGCAGGCCTCCAACCCTCGACCACCTGGGGGAGCACACAACTGTCGTGTGTGTGGACGCGGGATCCTCTCCCGCATTGGGCTATACGGCCACGAACGCAAGTGTCGTTTGGATGCTGCTTAAAACATCTGACACAGATGGAAAGGCCTATTATATATGTATATTGTATACGTTTAAATCCAGCCATATAATGTATAATGTGCAATAATAGTGCTATTGGTGCCAAGTATGCATGGAGTGCTACGGTTTTGCTACGGTCGTGCTACGGTTGCTACGTCGTAGCAAACTGGGCGTGTAGCATGCTAAGGCAAAAAGGAAATATTCTCTTGTGAATGTGCTTTTACAATTGTACATTTCATCGGTTGACAATCAAAACTCACTCAGTAACTAATACTTAAAGCTCGTATCTCAGTTCCGATTCAGTACTCACATACGAGGTTGCTAAGAACAGCAGGTCGAGCTAAGATGCAATTCTGCAATCGTATACGATAAGCGATAAGTAACAAATTCACGAGAATTACAAATTCGAACGAGAAGTCACGTGACCATTTCCATACATAGGTACCTAAGTGCGTTAAAATTATTTTCGTTGTCTTGTTTCATACCACTCTGTCACGCTTTTAGTCGCTGTTTCGACTCAGTATACAGTGTATGGCCTACAACCGGGGTGAAAATTTAAACGGTGCATTAATAAGCTGATCAACAATCATTTCCACATATTGTAATTTAAAAAAAAAAACTTTTTTTGTAATTTTTTGTTCATGTATTTTTCATTATTATGGGTTCATTTACTTGAATTAAAAGTTATCAATAACTTATCATTTTTGAATCATTGAAAAATGTACAATTTTTTTAAAAAACCGTAACAAATTAGTGTAAAAATAAAAACAAAATTATTGTTATGACTTCGTAACTGGTATACTGGTATACTTATGGGACTCGTATCGAAAAATCGAAAACATTAAAATCACTTTCTATGAAATGTTGATCACCCCATGAAACCACTTTGTATGAAAAGGCGATTTTTTTTTCAAGATTTCGATATGAGTCTCATAAGGAAAATTGTCCGTTATCATGAACACATGCATAACCTAAGGTATCCATGACTAATATGAAAACACCTTATATAATAGTCAATTACGATACAAGTGCGAAAAAAAAACAAGTTCGAAACGAGTGGCGATAAATTACACGACGAGGATACGACGAGATAAAAAACACGACCGAAGGGAGTGTTTCAAAACGACACGAGTTACGAATTTCCTTTTGTCATGTGAATCGGACGATGTTTTTCAGTAGAGATAACCTTCCGAACCCTCGCATTAGCGCGTAAAAAGCCCCATCTGTTCTTAAAGTATTTTATAAAACCGCACTACTTACATACTTTATACACATGATTATGATGATGATTTTTGAAGGCCCTCTTAATGAGTCGAAACATGTTGAGCAGTCATCGTAAAAATTACATGAGTAACCCATCTCGATAATATTTTAATCAGATTGTTCACAAAAAATATTAAATGATACATGATTTCAAACATATTTTAAGATTAAAGAGTAACATATACAAGAATAAGATTGGAGAAATCTATTTTACATCACATTTTCTTAAAATATCCCTATATCATTCAGGGGATTGAAAATAATGAATGCCTAATTAAAAACTCTCCACCTTTTTGTTGCAATAAGTTCCAACTTTGTGTCGTATCATTAACAATCGACATTTGAATTTCATTCCAAGTAAAACAAGGATGCAAGCCAATAAATAATTACTTCAAAATCCTAAAATTGTATAAGTAAATGTACAAAACAATTTAACTAAACTAACCAAGTACTTGAAGCACAAGTTTGATTATAATCGTTGTATAATTGAATTTGATAAGCGTTTAACATTTCTGAGATACTTATCATCCAAAATATCTAAATTAAATCTATCCATGATGGATGCCGCATAGCTTCCGCGTTTTCATTAAAGCCTGCGGCATGTATTCGCAAACATGAATTTGATGTGTTAACATTAAATTGGAAATATATTTACAGTCGCTATCAGATATATCTTAGCGTTCGGAGCAATCAAAAATATCTAAACACGCCTCTATCGTTATGGCAATAAAGGCGTGTTCAGATATTTTTGAACACTCCAGACGCTACGATATATCGATGGCGACTGCACATCAGGTGACGAGGTGACATTATGTACACAGTATAGTTAATTCACCAGAGTTGAGGTGAATCACTGATCACATCTAAATTAAGTACTAACTGTAAAAAATTTAGTGAATGAATAAATGACTTGCTTCAAAATGTTGCAAATCCCTTGAACAAACTTTTTGGTCAATTTCGCAGTGCAATTGGATTTGCTGTCAGTACGAAAAAGGACAATAATTTCAAATTCCCCGTGTGTTTACATGACATGTTGATGTGTGCGTGAATTCAACTATCGTGGAACTATCTATACCGTTCTTTACAACGTTCTTGTCAGTAGGTTGCTGGGCTACTTATCTATTGTTGTAAATTGTTTTATGTACAACCAACCGTCGTCATCTGTATTTTACTATCAGAATAAATATTACTGAATTCTACTGCGATCTACATATATTTACTATAGTTCCCAGCAGCATGGTGGTGAATTTATGAACAAACTGTTTCTAATAATTGCTATATAATTTGAGAAAATTGAAGAATGAACCAGTGATGGCATATGTATTGAAAACGTATCTAATATTAAATTCCAAGAGTGCGATTTGCTACTTTTCTTTTTTTAAGACTTTCGTTGCCAACGAATTCTACGCGCTACGCTCGTAGCTAATCCCGTGATTTTTCCGCTTTGTATCGAAAATGGACCTCCCACACAGAACTCCCCTCAGAAGTTCCCGACGCTCAATGTGATAATTAATATTTATTTTATAGGCAACATGTGTTCCAAGGCGTAGTCACAATAGTATAAGAGTTAATAACCATGTTTCGCAAGCGGTTTGGTGAGCTGCATGATGGACTACAATTTTCCCATCTACTGGCGTGTCACGCAGTTTGTGGACATATCCTAGTCCCGGGTCTTAACGCCTATACTTAATTGGTATTTTTTATTTTCGAAACTGTACATTTTTTTTGATGTGATAATAGATTTATTTATCGGCGACAAAAATATACAAAATTAAAACTATAATATTATCAAACTACACTATAAATAAATATATACTAAACTAAACCTAAATCTAAAAACGGCCCCCGCGGCATGGTACCAAAGATGCTGGCAGCATTACCCCGCTGGATCGCGAGGCTGATCTGTTGAGCGAGGTAGCTGCCAGATCTTGGGTCACCTGTGGTATCTTTGAGTCTCTTTGAAAGTTGTTTAAAGAGACTCAAAGCACCAGAGCCCCACGGACCCAGGGTCTCGACGCCGAAAGGTACTGTACAAATTGTGTACATAAATTAACTAATCTAACTAACCTAACCTATATCTAAGATTAGCCCAGTGTACCGATGGATGCTGTCGGCATTTTTTTTTTCATTTCCTCGCTGTATCGCAACACTGGTGTATTGTGCGAGGAAGTCGCCAGCTCTTCGGTCTTACTTACGTCAACTAGACGTTTCGCAATTTCAACAAAATATATGCGTGCGCTGGAGCCCCATGAACCTAAAGTTTCTATGCCAATTGGTATTATATCAACAGCGTATTTCTATTTCCGAATACAATCCCCCAGTAAGTTACGTCTAAAATGTGGAACAAGATTTTTAAAGAATAATTTACACCTCGAATGGGGGGTGCGAGAAAAGTCGACGTTTCGTTTCGCGCATAACTCACTGTTGTGATATCTTCAAATTTTATTTTACGTTTGCTCGTTTTCCGGTCCTAAATATTTATCATGTGTCATAAAAATTTCAAAGATTTGATGAATAATAATCGAAGGCAACTGTTTAGGATCTCTATTTTGCTAAAGAAACGACAGCTGTATACCCTAGTAGGTATAACGTGGATCTAGATAGTAACAAGTATTGAGTTCCTTTTGGTTACTTCCTTTGGAAAATGGATACACTATGCGATTAACGTCCTACGTCCACCGACCTTATTAATAATTTTATCGTTCTTAAATAAATGATAAGATTCTATATACCATGGCACATTTTTAAACAAATCGAAACGCGCGTTGATAATCTCAGTTGAACCTTACATTGTAGGTACTAGGCGATACGATAATAATTATACGTAAATTAAAATAGATAGATACATATAGTTCATTGAATTCAAAGAAAACAATACTTTATGAAATTTAATTTATTGTAATTAAAT
This sequence comes from Thaumatotibia leucotreta, assembly GCA_025490895.1. Classification (NCBI taxonomy): domain Eukaryota; kingdom Metazoa; phylum Arthropoda; class Insecta; order Lepidoptera; family Tortricidae; genus Thaumatotibia; species Thaumatotibia leucotreta. The sequence continues at coordinate 11,048 of JALPQI010021855.1, forward strand.
TAAATTAAATGCAGGGAGGAAACAGGGTTATACGTTTGTTTTAAAAAAAAGCAGCTCCCATTTCCTCGCTCTAGTATAGGAATATAGCATTATGCGAGTAATCCAATAAGTGTCCAGCAAGATAAACGACGAATGCTTATCCAATAAAATGACTTTTTGTTATTCTTTTCGCGGAGAAAATTGCCTTATTTTCAAGTTAAAATGCGAACGATAAGCGATTGATATTTGGCGATTGGTTGTCTAGTTATTTTTAAGTATACGAGGTTCATAGATAGAGGTACGAGGACCTGCTTACTATCAATTGCTTCTTAAAGTTCTTGGAATCTTCTATTATTACAAAATTCGTCTCTCGATTTTAAAAACCCTTGTTTTTGTGGTTGTTTTCTGGCCATTTTTTCCGCAACTCTACATCAAACGTGCTTACTCGTATTTTGCGTGATCCCAACGCTGGCCGAGTACTTGTTTGGGGACTTCACATACAACCTTGAATTTCTTCGCAGGTGTATGCAGGTTTCTTCACGATGTTTTCCTACACCGTTAAGCACTTGTGAATATCAAATGATATTTCGTACAAAAGTTTAAAAACCCTTATTATAATCACTGGGTGCATAAACTACTACAGTAAAACGTTGATAAAACAACGACAATGTTGCGGTCTTTTTAATCTTGAGGCAAAGACGAGTATCGATTGAGGGACCCGCGTACGGCGGGTGCGACTATACATAGTTTTTTAGGGTTCTATACACGACTAGAAACCCTTATACAGGATGTTTATTTATTTAACGTTTTTATCAAATCAAATTTGACTAATTTCTCTTACAAACTAGTGTCTTTACTCGTAAGTTGGGTACTTCTAACTTTGATGTTATTCTTAAGGTTCTCTGACACTTAGGTAGCTTTTCATTTATTATGAATAAACACGAAAATTACTATTAAAGTCCCAAATAATCTGTCCAATTATGCGCGTAATACAATAACATCTGTATATTATGTCTTTCCTGCTTTACTGGTTATTGGTATTTTGACATTTTATGTAATTAACTACGTAATTTGTATTGACGAGCACAATATGTATTCCTATGGATACTTATGGATTGGCTACAATGAACTCATAAGTACGTGTTGTGCAAATACATAAATGTAAGTCTCATCTAATCTATAGTTTCGGCGTGTCTGTCTGTTACCCCAGAATAAGATACCTACATTTTAATATATTTTTGATTCACAGCACAGTCACCATCAGACATATCGTAGCGTCTCAAATACATCTGAATACGCCAGGCTATCGTTGTGGTAATAAAGGCCAGGATGCTTAGCCAAGTTGCCAATCGCTAGCGCTTGGTAGCGCATCGTAGTTTTCACTCTCTGTCACTCTTGCACATTAGTGCGACAAAGACTGCGACTGCGATTGGCAACTTGTCTAAGCATCCTGTTCAGATATTTTTGAATGCTCCAGACGCTACGATATATCTGACGGCGACTGTACCTACTAAGCTAAAGCCAGGGATAAACAATTTATCTGCGGGATCCACGCGAACCATTTTATACCAACGAAATGCTATTGATACGAAATTAAATAAAAACCCGACGAGCTTGCTCCCGAAAGTAAATAAACATTGGACCGGCTAAACAAGAACGCAATCAGTGTGATATTGCTACATAACAGCAGTCCTACCATGAGCTGTCGCTTCGTTATTAACGCGCGTTTATTTTCTATCCGACTCGCTCGCCTCGAATCCGGCAAGAAACTCAGCGGGACTTTTTTTTTCAAATAATAGTTTTATAACATCTTACAGCTAACATGCATTAATTAAAAACGAAACAAATTTGATTTAATATAAATACAGAATATGCGAGGACGTGCGGAATGGATAGAAAGTAGAGATGGGCCGACTAGTAGGGAACGCCGACTATTCGGCACCATTTACACCTACCGACTAGTCGACGACTAGTCGGCAAAAACGAGTATAGTAGTAGTACGAGTAGTATTCGGCACCATAATTCCTACGAAATTTTACTAACAAATGCCCGAGATCGTGGTTTATTACGGAAATAACTATTTGTTTTCTGAATACTTTGAACGAAATACGCCGGTACACAAAAACGTGAACAAAACTGGTACAACATGAATGCGTGGCACATGGAGCATCGGGCGAAGCGAAACGAACATTTCCGATTGCACACGCAAAATAGCCGAATGACTATGATCGGCATTGCCGACTAATCGGCAATTTGAGCACCGACTAGTCGGCTAGTCGGCAAAACCCCTAGTCGGCCCATCTCTAATAGAAAGGTGGTTTGCTGGAGGCAGGACCTCGTGCAGGGTCCGCCCGGATAGCTACCACCGTCTTACCCGTTAGCCTGCCGCTAAATAGCAGTGTTTGCACTGCTGTGTTTCGGTTTGGGGGTAAGATAGCCGGTGTAATTACTGGCATAGATAGAGGCAACCCATCTAAGTCCTCAGGGTAGGCAGCACAAAGGCGATTTTTTTGGTCACTATGTCCATGGGCTTCGGTTTGTGCTTTCCATCAGGTGGGCTTAGAACATAGTTGTCTCCCTTCGTCACATAAAAAAAAAGTAAACGCGTGTTAATGTCGTAGCGTCAGCTCATGGTAGGGCTACACAACCCGATTTGCATTGCAGTTCAAACAAGACACATTTAGTCAGTATTCCGATGTTATGACAATTTCACAAACCTTTTTTGAAAATAAATATTCATTAGCGTTATTCAAGAGGGGGTTATACTTGTCAACAAAATTTCAGGATCGTTTTTAAAAGGTAATTTTGTAAAGCGTGCGACTTCCATGTTGTATTTGTTCGTAGCGCTAAGATGTTGAGTGACGTCACTTCATTGTAATCGGGCACGACGGGCAATCCCTCCCGACATTACGTAACGCCATTCAGTGATTAAGGCTTTATTAGGGAAGGCTTTTAAAGATTTAATAAAACCCGCGAACTTACGGCCTCGTAAATAAAACGTTATTTTATTGGTATGAATGGAAGATAATTTAAAAATCTTTAAAGTCTAATTACTACGAGTGAAAGGGGAAATAAATTCAAAACGCTTTCAACCTTTTTAAAAATTATATGGTTGTCAGTAGGTGTTTTATTAAATTAATAATATTCAAACATGGATGGTTGACTGCAAAAGTATGTATCTTCCAAACGCTCCCATCAACGATTCAAAACTCGAATCCGTTAGGTGTGATTCTTATAATAATAAGAATAGATAAGAATGAATACAATTATTATAGGTGCATTTTGACCAAATGAGCGTTCGCTCATTCTAACCTGGGGGTTACGAAATCTACGAATTTCGACGAATCATGTTTTGTGTAACGAACTAATTTCGTAGAGTGGGGGATAGAATGAGCGAATGCTCGTTTGGTCTAAATGCACCTTAAGGTAAGCGCATAAATGGCGAATTGCAATGGCGAAGGTCCGAAAAAATGTGCTGTGATATTTTAATAACGAATCTTTGGACCTACTTTCATGCTGGACACAATGTAACATTGTCTCCACGACATCATTCCATTGTAATCTCGCGACAAGGCGATTCCTCGAACCGTAACTCCATTCAGTGATTACGGCCGTTATTTGAGGAAGCTTTCAAAGATTTCAAAGGCCTCATTGAGCTCGAACCTACTTGATGAAGTGCCCACGCTCGTATCGGGGAACGACTTAGTGAGGCTAGTGACGGATGCCGCGGTTTTAGGGGGCTATTTCGAATACAGCACTAAAAGGTTAAATAGAGAGAGTAAATAATAATGAGTTGGTAATGAACATACCTCGATATTTTTCTAGCAGGAACGAGAGATGGACAAAATTAGACATCGACATAACTGTTATCGATAATTCTTATTGTAGTCGATAAATAAATTTAATGAATAAAAAATTTGCTGTAGCTTAGAGATAAATTACACGAATGCAAATCAAACTCAAAATGATACATATTTTTTTTCATACCTTGTATTTAGTACCCATCAAAATTGCAAAGATTAATAAAATATACTCTAAAGCCATAGGAAATTATTAATCTGAAATATAATATATTTAGAACAAAGCCTAGATGGGTTCTGTATTTCTTGGTTACGTGGTTTTGCGGAGTTAGTATTTTTATGAGAACAGGATGAACTCATCGATAGCAATTATGTCGATGTTTGATTTTGTCAATCTCTCGTTCTTGCTAGAAAAATATCGAGGTATAGTAATGAACGATTTATTAGAATTAGGCTTTTTTCATGCGGTCCAATAAATAACTAACAAAAATCTATACAACATACAATTATTCTTGTTCCATTTAGAATACAGTGCACTAAAAAGCTAAAATTAAATAGAGAGAATAATTATGGGTTGGTAGTAAAGGATTTATTACGATTAGACTTTTTTCATGCGGTCAAATAGCTATGGAAAATCTTAACAACCTGAACAAGAATAACAACAGTCCATATTTTTTTGTATTTTTTACACATTGAACGCCGAGAACTCCCGAGGGGAGTTCTCTGTGTGAGGTCTATTTTCGCTACAAAGCGGAAAAATCACGGGATAGGCTACGAGCATAGCGCGTAGCACTCGTTGGCAATAAAAGTGTTTAAAGGAACTTTGTCTACCTACCGATTCATATGGATGACGTCATAGGTACGATTCCGTGTCTAATATTAAACCACTATTACGGAATTCAAATATAGTTCTAACAAATCCCACATGAATGTGGATGTGGATTGTGTGTATAGTTACGTGCCTAATTAGTGTGTACTAAACACCCACACATACATATTCGTTCCTGAAACTTGGCATCTCATTACGCAGAAGCGATACAGAAATACGATACTGCAGAAGCTTGACTACGCTATATTTAAACTATTTAAATTCCCATTACGGTTGTTAGTTGGTCATTTTCGCGAGAAGAGATACAAAAACTTATTTTTCTGAAACAGGTAAATTTTATGTTTTTCCTGCTCAGAATCACGAGCTCTTTCGATCCTACTAAAAGAAAAAAAGTGTCCCAACTTTTTGTTTCTATTACGTTACCGTTTTTCAAACACTTTGTACAGCGGTTACAAAGTGGAGAGCATGTAAAATGTGGGTCCATTTTTTTCTTGTACTTTTTTTCTCCTAGATTGAAAGAACTCGTTATTCTGAGTAGGAAAAACATTAAATTTACCTACCTTAAAAAAAAATTTTTTTGGATCTCTTCTCGCGAAAATGCCCAGTTCGATAACAATCATAAATACTGTATAGACTTAAGTGATATTTTGTAACGGGATTAGTTCAATAATTGAAATTATAGATGTTTAAACTGGCAAACAAAATGGACTCCATGCAAATGACATGGTAGTCAAAACTCGTCTTGTTACCGACCCATCCACTTACCGTATCTACTCTACAAAATTTTACACAGAAGTATGGATTTTAGTGATATCGTTATTTTAGTTCAGACCTCTGCTCGCTTTATATTCCAGTGGAGCTAGCACATCTATTCGAGTTGCCAATCAGATGGAAATATTTTATCGCTCGTGCCGCGACATAATGTGTGGACCGACATGCGACACGAAAAGATGTGCTGGCCTCAGGCTTATAATGGTCCCATTTTATCCATTTATCGTGCTACGCGTCACTTTCGCACTTGCATACTAGTTAGAACGTGACGGCAACGACGACAAACTATTAGACGCGGTACCAATATACACCTACAGAACAACCCTTGCGCTTAAGAGGTATACCGATAAAAAAACTGTACTGTGAGTGCCGGAAACGTTGTTGTTGTTGTTGTATTCTGGCCATTTTTTCCGCAACTCGACAACAAACGTGCCTATTTTGCGTAGTTCCCAACGCTGTCCCAGTACTTGTTGGGGACTTCACATTCACTCTTGAATTACTTCGCAGGTGTATGTAGGTTCCTCACGATGTTTTCCTTCACCGTAAAGCACTTGTGAATATCAAATGATATTTCGTACATAAGTTTTTTGGAAAACCCATTGGTACGAGCCGGGGATCGAACCCACGACCGCTGCGTAGCAGCCGTGCGTTTTACCGCTAGGCCACAACCGCTCTTACCGGAAATGTAGTAGTGACACAAAAGTACTACAGTTAGCTAAGTTAAGACCTCCTGGTTAATTTCCAAAGCTTGAAATTATAGCTACCTAACCACATCGGTACGATTTTATTATTTGCAAAACAGTTTTCATCTGTACACCTTTTAATATAAGTCGTAAAATATTAGTTCGCCTTCTGTATTAGCATACATCTGTGCCCACTCGGCGGGTCCTGCAACTAACGCAACTAGAGGGCCGAGATTAAACGACCCTCTTGCCTTCAATACGTGACATCGTTATTTTAGTTCAGACCTCTCGCTACATACTCCAGACCTTATGCTCTGTGCGTGACTGAGGACTATTTTCATAGAATATAATGGGAAATGTTGATTTTGTACAGTCAAGATAAAATATACAGTGTGGAAAGGGACGACGTTCCTTCCCGCTACCGACCGAGTCTACCAACCATTACGATGAACTTTCAGAATGGAATGGAAAAGTAGTAGTGATACAAAAGTACTACAGTCAACTAAGTTAAGACTAGGGCTCGCGGTCGTATCCGGGTTTCGTGTCAACGTTTCTCATACCCGTGTTCGTGTTACACGTACACGGGTTTCTGGCCCGATTTACACGGGTAATTAAAGTCCGTGTAAATAATACCCGTCTACACGGGTACACGGGTACACGGGGATTATTTACACCGACTTTAAATACCCGCGGGTTCGGGGACGTCCTTGACGAGAAGCGTACGAATGGGTCGTGCGTGAGACTTAGATAGATAAGCGAAAGGCTAATTTTGTCAAATAGACCTTATTGCGTAACAGATAGAGTCGAAATTTATAAAACCTCATCAAAAAGTTATATCGGCTGACCTTTCCTGAACAGGTAGTGTTTTGTAGTGTCGAACGAAGCTGCAGGTTACATTCATAATAGACCTTATTTGCATTTGCTCAAATTATTTCGAACCCGTTTGGTTCGGTCTTAAGTACCCGGGTACCCGGGTAGCACGCGGTTTCGTGTAAACGGTATCCGTGTATTGGACACGGACACGGGTACCCGGCGGGTTCGTGTAATTCGGGTTCTTAGTACCGTCGGGCTTAAGAACACGGGTATCCGGTTTGGCGGGTTACACGTGTACCGTGAGCCCTAGTTAAGACCTCCTGGTTATTTACCAAATTTAGCTCTGGTGAACTTTACTGTGTTCCATGTGATCGGGTGTTTAAGAGTAAATTCGGCTTCGCAAGCCACATTAGGGCTCACGCTCGCAAGTAGGGTCGCCGTCGCCGATTACGGCGTGGATAACTATATAATATTTACCAAAGCTTGAAATTATAGCTACCTAACTACATCGATACTATTTTATTATTTGCAAAACAGTTTTTATCTGTACCGTAAAACCATACAACTATGGTCCACAAGTTCAACTCGTAATTAAGCGTCTATGGAAATATTTTTTTTTATCTAAGTTTATTAATCATTAATGAGGAGACTTTATTTAACAACTGTGTCAATAATACAATAAATTACACAAAATCGAAAATATTTGACTTAGTTTTGGACCATAGATGGGAGCTTTTGGACTATAGTTGGGGAGTTTTACGGTACACCTTTTAATGTAAGTAACTCGTATAATCACCAAATTAAAAATTTAAAAAACCGACTTCAACCGGTTTCTCCAAGATTCCCGATTTGTTTCCATCATTGGTTCCTCAAATCCTACTTTCTGAATGCAAATTCTTGTAAACGAATGAAAATTACCAAAAGCGCCATAATTGTACCTATAACCATTGAAGAGATCCCTCGATTTCTCCAAGATCCCATCATCAGACCGCATCTCGGGGTAATACACGTTCGATCACAAAAAGAAATTTTAAAATTGGTTCACTATTCTCGGAGATATCGGGTAACATACATACAACAACAACAAAAAAAAATCAGTCAAATTGAGAACCTCCTCCTTTTTTGAAGTCGGTTAAAGATATTAGTTCGCCTTCTGTATTAGCATACGTTTGTGCCCACTCAGCGGGTCCTGCAACTAACGCAACTAGAGGGCCGAGATTAAACGACCCTCTTGCCTTCAATACGTAACATCGTTATTTTAGTTCAGACCTCTCGCTACATACTCCAGACCTTATGCTCTGTGCGTGACTGAGGACTATTTTCATAGAGTATAATGGGAAATGTTGATTTTGTACAGTCAATCCGTCAAAAAAATATGTAATGGATGTGGGTGGCGCAGGACCGGTCATTGTGGCAATTTTTGGGGGAGGCCTATGTTCAGCAGTGGACGTCTTTCGGCTGATATGATGATGATGATGAATGTAAAATATATAGTTGCGTGCAAAATGTTAAAACATGTATACACGACCATTATAGTAATTAAATACCTAGTAAAAGGGTTCTGTATTACATATATTTGGCACTATATGCGCATCGATATCTTTTACCTTGACTGTACTATGAGTGATAGAGATAGAACACCTATGCACATCATCACATCATCACATCATCAGCCTATCTCAGTCCACTGCTGGACGTAGGCCTCTCCTATTGAATTAGCGTATAGACGCATTAGGAGGTACATGCCTATAATCACCACGCTGGGCAAGCGGATTGGCGATCGCAGTAATGTCAAATGTGTCCACTATGATAACATTGATGACGTTGCTGCCCATCATCAAACTTCAACGAATGGTCAGCGACACTTCAATCCCTTAGTCGATTCTTACGACACCCGCGGGAAGAGATGGGGTGGTGACAAATGTATTCTTACTGCCGTCGCCACACCTATGCACATTGATAATAATTTCTTAATGGTGTATGTGACGGACGTAGCCCAAAGAATCGCTAAGTTGAAGTGGCAGTGGGCTGGCCATATTACCCGGAGGACCGATGACCGGTGGGGTATGCGTGTTCTCCAGTGGCGACCACGCACTGGACGGCGCAGCGTGGGAAGGCCCCCCACAAGATGGAGCGACGACCTGGTGAGGGTTGCGGGTGTCCAATGGATGCGGACAGCTCACGACTGATCTTTGTGGAACTCTCTGGGGGAGGCCTATGTCCAGCAGTGGACGTCAATAATTGGCTGATGATGATGATGATGATGATGAACATGATCGTCTCTGTGACATCGTTCTAGAGTGGGTTCTACGTATAATTGGTTGTGTACCTACTTAAACTAGCGCCTTATGTTCAGTGCGTGACTAAGAACTATTTGATAGGGTTAAAACTGTGGAGTCACGACTCAGTGTATAGCGTTAACCCATTAGAAGCCATGGGCACCTGACGGTTATTAATTAATCAGCTTCTACTTTGCGGAGTTCCATTTTGTTTGTTTGCCTAGCGGTAAGGCATGTCGTTCATTCCGATAAGATCCGCTTCAGATCCCAGCTCGTACTTAAAAATCACAAAACTTAAGGTGCATGCTGACCAAAACAGCATTGCTGTTCTAACCCCCTACTCTATGAAATTCGATCGTTACACAAAACGTGATTCGTTGATTTCGTAGAGTGGGGGATAGAACAGCGAATGCTCTTTTGGTCTGCATGCACTTCCTACCTAATGATATGATACTTGATATTTATCAATTTCTTTTCGATGAAGTAAAATGTCGTAAGGAAACCTGACTAACGTTAATATTTAGTTTTTTCTCTGGGTTGAAATGTAAGACAATAATGAGATAACTTTTTCTTATTCTCAAACTTGGGGTTAGGTTTCAAAGTAAATTCTGAGCTCTTACCGGCTACACACCGGCCTTACATTAAGAAATACATTGTACGCTTGTGATGATATTGAGATCTTTGGTTTTCACAAAATTATGGGACATCAAGGAAATGTATTTTGCTGAAAGAAGACTTCAAAGATTTTCTTAAAAAATCATGCCTAGTCTCAAAAAATAATTTCTTGCAAATTTTACTCAGTCATTTAGCGTCGTTCCTTTTTTCGAAAATACTTACGTTTTTTTTTCGGTTGGCAATTAAAAATATTGGCTTCCCAGCAAGTTAACTTTTAGAAAATCTTTGAATGAAGGGTTACTACTTTTTAAAAATAACGTTAAGTCTTCTTTGAGCAAAATACCTTATCTACGTATTCTACGTTATTTAAGGTACATTCTCTTCATGTCCCATATATTTGGGACGTTCTGTAGGTATACTACATTTTTAGTTAAAAATAATTAACAGCTGTAAAGCTTAAATACATAATATATATAATCATACAACACGGTTAAATAGTAAAATTCAACTAGAGTGGTAAATCTCTTATTAATTAAACACTTAATAACAAAATTACATTTCACTACCACGCGGATTATGCTTATCCAAGCTAAAAAACACGGACAATAAGCATGTACGAATGTAGCGCACAATGGTGCTGCGGTAGCAAAAGTTAGTCAAAAATGTACCCAATACGAAGTTATGTTCCCTTACTATGAGAACATTACAGTGTGCGATGGCCGGTCCATAGTTTATTTCAACATGAATTTAATTTGTAAAGTATCGTGAGTCATATTTATTATCGTGCAAACAATGTACATACGTGGTGGTACTAATGTTGGACACTTTTAGCTGACAGGCACCAGGGATGGACACTTTAATCGTAGTCCTAATAACATACGGATTTAAATTGACTGATGCAAATCAAATGCCTCTCTTAACTAAGTAACTCTTAGTTTCTTTGAAAGAAGAATTCATGTACATCCCTTGTAACTCCCCCCTTATCGTAACTGGGTGAATATCTGAGGCTTTGTCCCTTACTGGTTTTGTAGAGTTGGGTGAATATCTGCGCGTTTCAACCGCCTAATTTTGATGGCATAATTTTTGCCGAAGGTTCTAAACGTCTTAATGTTATACTTCGTCATTTTTGTAAGGTACCGTGCCTCGTTCAAATGACAAAGTAGCACATTGTAACGAATAGAAACTTCGGCAAAAATGATGCCATCAAAATTAGGCGGTTGAAACGCTCAGCTATTCACCCAACTCTACAAAATCAGTAAGAGACAAAGCCTCTGTAAGTAGAGACTTACTTCAAATATCTTTCATACCAGATGACTAGTAAAACAGTATTGTATTACCCCCTTATTTATAAAAGTCTCCTAACTTCTTTTCTTCTTCATCAGCCTATGATAGTCCACTGCTGGACGTAGGCCTCTCCTATCAACTATGCGTATAGACGCATTAGGAGGTAAATGCCCATAATCGCCACGTTGGGCAAGCGGATTGGCGATCGCAGTAATGTGTCCACTATGATGACTCTGTTGCCCATCACCCATCTTTTATCAAATAATGGTCAGTGACACTCCAATCTCTTAGTCGACTCTTACGACACCCGCAGGAGGAGTTGGGGTGGTGACAAATGTATTCTTACTGCCGTCACCACACGGCTCTCCAAACTTAGCACGCCGATATGTACCTATTGTTTGTCCCTTTTGGTCTTATCACTATGTCGGTAAGACCGAAATAAACAACCAATACTTATTGGCTTGCTATGTTTGGAGACGTTTATCAATAAGGGGGATAATTTATTAAGTTGCTCATGCTCACATAACATTTTCTTACATGACTTAAAATAGTAGTATTTATTGCTTTTTACTTTCACTGATATGTGAAATATTACAATTTAGAAAGAATAGGACGGATAGATAAACAGACTACAAACGGATAGATATAGGGGAAACTATACGGGTTTTTAATTGAGCACGGAACCTTATAAAAGCTGACTGTGGTAAGCGATCTATTTGTGTTAAGGCTTACCACGACAACATAAGTATTCCAGTATTCGCCCGTTTGCACATTTATAATAAAATGTTACCCGAAAATGTATTGCTAAGAGTATAATTTGGAATAAAACCGAATCTTCGTGTAAATTCACCTATGTGTCGGGATTAAAGGATCTTACAAAAGAATATTTGTTGCGTATTCATTATTCACCTTATTTTTGTTTTATTCATGTTTCTTAGATTTTTATATCCATGAATTACATATGATATCGTGTGTTCTGTACTCAAAATAAGGAAATTTTAAAAATCTTCAACCTATTTTGTTGTTAACGCAAATGTTTATGGGCTATGGTGATTGCATGTAGGTCGGTAAAATCAATTTCAGGGTATTTGTCTGCTCGTTTTCCTCCTACGTTATAACATAGAAAAATAAGAGACAATAGAACAAGTAGAGAAACACCATGAAGCTTTACTAGTACCTATAATATTTAGCCACATTATATAAATACCGTCTGATAAGCACAGACTACCTATATTTTCCATTTTAGTCTAGGTTTCCCTTAAATGCAAGCTTATGCTGAACTATTACATCTGAATACCATCTTTAACTTAATTTAAATGTAATAACTGCCTATAGAAAAATAGTTATATAAATACATTACAATACATCGTACAGTCAACAAAAAACGTGGTAAGAATCACAAATACATACAAAATCTAAAAGTGGTAGATCTCATTTTTTTGTTGACTAAGTTCCCCGCCCAAGTACTCAAGCTTACTTCGTGCACTCTTAAACATGTGTTTTCCACGGATAAGTGGTAAATTTATACTTCGCCATCAAAAAACCCTACATAAAGCTCAAAATTTATCGAAATGCTGTACTTACCTGTTCCCGTGATCTCCCAAAGTGAATAAATTTCGATGATTTGTCTCTCTCACTCTAATGACGCCTTCGTTTGAGTGACAGAGAAAAATCCTCGAAATTTAAAAATTTCGATTTCCGCGGTAGTAGGCCAGGGAGGCTACCATGCAATTCAGTTTAGGTTCGGCTTGTCAGTTTTTGACAGTTATAGAACTGACACGTTGTGATTCAGATTAGTCTTAAATTGAATCGCGATAGTAGATCGTGGTAGCCCAGTAATGGCTCGTATAATGGTTTAATGGTATAAGATACACATAACACTTCATGAGCAGAACCAGTATAAAAATCTCACGCTGTGTTTGGCGTATGGATTGCACGTAATATTTCCCGTGCTATAGCCACTCATGCGTCATTTTGGGCACAGATCCCCGCCTAAGGATGCTGCATTGTATAATATAATTGTGGAAAAGTAAATATATACATTTTAGAACAATTTTTCATTAAAAAATACTGAAACAAATGTTTTAGTCAGCCCCCGTAGCCTAGTTGGTAGTGAGTAGTGACCCTGCCTACGAAGCTGGAGATTCCGAGTTCGAATCCCGGCGAGGGCATTATTTGTGTATTTATTTATCACAAATATTTGTTCCTTGGTCATGGCTGTCTATGTATTTAAGTATACAAGGTGGAAAGGGACGACGTTCCTTCCCGCTACCGACTGAGTCTACCAACCATTACGATGAACTTTCAGTATGGGACCAGCATCGAAATATTAAAAAAAACCCTCATACAAAATGAGTGATTAGTTAGAGTTCAATAGCATGGAAAAGTTAATTTTCCGTGTACGATTTCGATGTTGGTCCCATACTGAAAGTTCATCGTAATGGTTATTATACATATCGTCGCCTAGTACCCACATCAGAAGCCTCAATTGAGCTTACCGTGGGACTAGGTCGATTTGTGTAAGATGTCCCAAGATATTCATATTTATTTTAAGAAACATTCTACACTACTCTAAACTTTTGTTTTTGAAAGGTATTTAGCGACAAATACATGCTCCAATTGCTCCATCTAGCGGACAGTCGCTCTGTGCTGCGGGGATGGAATTATGCCGCCCCTGCAGCATTCTGGCTCCGTGCCCGAACCCAGGTTGGAGATTAGATAGTGATGGATACTTCTACTGTTACTATTATTATTCGCTCTTGATATTGTCGCCGCACGGATGTCGGTAACGAACTGCAATACCGAAATATGACAACTTAATACCTTAGCTATATTGGTACATTGTGTATTAAGAGCGGTAAATAAGAAATTGTGAACGAGTGTGAAAGTAAAGTCCAAGCCGAAGGCGCGGGCTTTACTTCACACGAGTTCGTAATTCTTGTACCGCCCGTGGCACACACAATGTTTTTCATCATACCTGTGAGGCAAAAAAAGTAAATAAAACTATATATTTTCACAAAACTACTCTAACGTGGTCTAAATCATTTCTCAAAATCAGGGATGACTTAAATTCATCGCTTATACAAAAGGAATCTCGGCGCGCTAGTGCGACGTAATGTGGTATGAAGATCCATTATTGCCCATGGGCATAATACAGCTCATTACGTTCAAGTATGCCTGCGTGTAATAACACTTTTTACGAGCAGGTGTGATGAAAAAATATGAATACATTAGGTACATGAGCATGGAATTTTGTGAATTGTGCGACGCGTTGCGTGAATGCGATCAGTGCTTGATAATGGAGACCTAGGCTCTCTGAAACATGTCGCGCATAGTGACTTAATACACGTGAGCTTTATCGTTTAATTATATTTATTAGTTATTACGTCTCACGAAAGTTTAAATTCAAGCATGGAATTGCAAAGCTATATCCTATCACAAACATAATTATATTTAAATATTTTCAAAATTTTTACCGTTATAATTATAAGAAATGAATTTGAACCTGATTGCACAGATATAAGAACGCCTCCCTCTTAAACTCCTTTAAGGTTTACTTTCTCTTGTATCTAGTACAAATGTAATTCCAATATCTCGATAATTCATCAATATCTTTTTCTGCCACTATGGTGCGGTGACATGTCAGCACTGTGGCGTAAGGTCAAACGAACTGTCAAATTAAAAATGCGAAATATTTTATTTTTATTTATTTCATCTATTTTAAAACCATTACTTTAGGAATACTGTTTTCAAATGAACAAAGTTCTACTAACTAAAGTACGCCATCGTGACGTAATATTGTATGAAAATCCATTATTGTCATAGTTATCTATAATTACCTGCGAATAATGGCCACCCGACAAAAGTGACTAAATAAGTGTTATATGAACCCTTAATTTGGCAATGTTCGTCACAATGAACATGGTCTTCGACCCACTTTTTGTATTTTTTTTTAAGACAGAATTTTCTGCTCTATACAATGGCGAGGAGGCTAGAACGCACGATTTTTTTGAAATTTGCCAAATTAAGGGTTAAATTGATTAAGAATCACTTCTGTTCGTTGGGTTGATAAATATAATTGTAATGCAGATCATCGTCATCATAGTTATCAGCCAATTGACGTCCACTGCTACATAGGCCTCCCCCAGAGAGTTCCACAAAGATCGGTCGTGAGCTGTCCGCATCCATTGGACACCCGCAATCTTTAATAATGAAGATCAACACCTACTTATTTATCGTAGGTCATCTACTTAATATTTCTAAAATAATACTTAAGCATAGGTAGGTACATTAATTTACGAATGCTTCCAGCTAACATTAAAACGCAGTGGGAAATAAATGGCCGTAAAAATAATTTACCGCATAAAAGTTTTTAGCCGTCCGCCGGCGGGCGAGCCGTCAAAAGTTTTGTTCAGTTAAAATGTATTTGCTTTTTCTAACTTAGTTGCAGTTCATGTAGAACGCGTGTATACTCGTATGAGTACCTAATCCTCAGTAGCAACACCGTCTGTGGGTTCCGTTATTTCTGAAACAGGTTGTGTAAAAAATTGTTACAGAAAAAGTAGGTAAATGAAATAGACTTCTTATAACATAAAATGATAATGACAACTGAGTCAAAATTCTTTTCGTTGTCTTGTTTCTTACCACTCTGTCACGCTTCTAGTTGCTGTCTCAACTCAGTATATAAAAAAATCTGGTGCACATGTATTTATTTTTCACGCTAGATTGTAATCCATATCCATACATCAAAAATGGGAAACAAAACATCATCTCATACAAAAATCACAACTGTGTCACGTTTTAGGGACACAAAATAAGACAACGAAAAGCGTGACTTTGTATTCGCCATCAGATAGATATATCGGAGCCACGGTGCTAGAATAGTACATTACGACTTTTTTCAGTACATATGGCCATCTGAAGATTTCGACTTGACGTAAAACGAACCACTTCTCACACTAGCGCAGCTAGCGTAAAAGAAGCACCGTCTGTACTGAAAAATATCTGAACACGAACTCTAAAGCCTTGACAATAAAGTTCTGCTGAGATATTTATGACCAACCTGGCCACTACGATATATTCTGGCGATATGTAAAAGCCAACCTAACGAGGTTGGTTGATGCATAACGACGCATAACAAGCGCTGACGAATTTTCCCAGTTTACAAGTAATTCTTTGTGTGTCAGCGAAATATTATCATTTCACAGAACGGACCCTTCACGGGATACCCCGCCCCCCTCTCTGCCCGCGCGTCCCTCTCCCGGGACAGAATAAATTAATTACTTACTTATGTAAATCCCATTACCTAGTCGAAATTTTGGGACAGTTTTGCGAATGGCTTTAACCATTTTTCGTCGCGGACCTATCTAAAGATTGGAGTAGTACAGACATGCAATCTAGAAGTGAGATCTGTCAATTTAGAGAACATGTTTGGGGTGCTTTGGAGTCAGAAAGGATAATATTTATATTATTTACGGAGTAGTATGAACTTGAACACCTTAGTCCAAAAACACCAGTTTGTCCCTTTTCCATCGCTTCTCTCCCCGTTTTTGAAACACAATTGACCTCACAATCTCTAGTCTTTTTAGTACGTTCCCTTAGTCACCGATTTATTATGTGTTTAGGGCATTTTTCCGAGTGTTTCAACTGCCGTGGCTTCAGTAGCAACCTTATCACACGAAGATACAAGAACTTTTAGATATATTAGTGGACGTAGTTGACAACTAAATACCTACCAAGTTAGATACCCACGGAAATCTGGTATTAAACTTGCCACCGAAGTCACGGCGGTTGAAATGCTCGTAGAACAGCCCCTTATGGTTATTGTATTATCTACAGCGGTTTGTAATAGTTTGTATGGAATATCAGATTTTTTCGCGAATCGGATGTCAGTCCCTAGTAAGGTTTTTTATTCTTTTTTTTCAATATGAGGTAAAGGTTCATCAATATGAATTAACCCTCTAACAGTTTAACAGTGAATAAAAAATCTTCCTGTATTTGATAATGTTGTGAAGGTCGCAGGAGTCCGCTGGATGCGGGTGGCGCAGGACCGGTCATTGTGGCAATCCTTGGGGGAGGCCTATGTTCAGCAGTCGACGTCTTTCGGCTGATATGATGATGATGATAATGATGTTTTGATATAATGTCATACTTTCACTAAAGCATTTATTTCAATATCTGTACAGTTTTGTAATTTTAAAGAAACAAGCCTGTTACAAGTAGAAAATATGAATTAAATGAATAAAGACTTCAAAAAGCCACGTCCCTGTAGCCAGGCTATCCCCAAGCCCCGTAATAGCCGTCGAGATACAGTTATGGCCTCATCCATAATATCTGATGCACTCTTGTTAATCACTTCATTTACTAGAGTACGGATTCCTAATTTGAGAGCCACTGGGATCGTGTACAGTCTACGACATTTGTTTACATTTTAGATGCTTTTACAGTGAAACCCCGGTAATACGATTTTGTAGGGACCAGACAAAAAACGCGTCTTAAGCGGGAAATCGTATCATGCGGGAAGAAGAAATCCCATATAATTTTCGTAAATTACAAATGATTTTTTTTTCATCTACTAGAGTTGCACCTGCGGATGCATGAGCTGGTATCAAGAACTTTGCTGGTCGCTTGATTTGTGCAACAAAGATACCTATAAAGGAGGAGCACCGCCTACAACTATCAGTTAATAATACTTTGCGCCAATGTAACTTGGGTTACCGATAGCGTATTAAACGGGATGTTAATCGTATTAACCGTGTAAAAATGTAGGAAAAACTGAAAACGACGCAGACCTCGCAGGGACCTGCAGAAAAGGTCTTATTATGCGAGAAATCGTATTAAACG
The DNA here is from genome assembly GCA_025490895.1 of Thaumatotibia leucotreta. Lineage (NCBI taxonomy): Eukaryota > Metazoa > Arthropoda > Insecta > Lepidoptera > Tortricidae > Thaumatotibia > Thaumatotibia leucotreta. The sequence continues at coordinate 28,944 of JALPQI010021855.1, forward strand.
TGATCGTATTAAGCGGGTTCTACTACTGTACTTGGTTTCACCTGTCCGAATGTTTGTCGGTGATCACTAATCGCGAATTAAATTTGATCCAATTTCCGACTAAGATGCTTAGCCAAGTCGCCAATCGCTAACGCTTAGTAGCGTATCGTAGTTTTATCTCTCTGTCACTCTTTCATATTAGTGCGACAAAGACAGTTAGCTGCCTTTCGTTTTTCGATTGACGATTAAGCGTTAGCGATTGGCAACTTGTCTATACTTCGTTTTATTTAAGATTAGAATTATCTGTCATACGGGTGAACAAAGAAGCAGTGGTCGTAAACCTTCCTTCTTCGATTTCGGCCGATACCACTGAATTTCTCGGAACTTATGTATATACATATCATTTGATATTTACCGATAGCTGAACGCATAGTTTTCACATTTATTATATTGATTTAAACTTTCACGATTATCACTCATATTTTACAGACAAACGGGTCTTAATCGCGTAAACTTACGTTTAATTATATCCTGACGTCTTAGTCTGCCTGCGACCACGGGTGTAACGTCATGCCCGAAACGTCAGGATATAATTAAACGTAAGTTTACGCGATTAAGACCCGTTCACATTTATTATTAATTTGTTGGCAAAACTGTATCTAACCCGGCGAGCATGAGGGGAAAAATGACATAGAAAAATAGACTTTGTCATTATTGACAGGGGTGGGTATGAGATACCCTGGGTCATGCTCCCCGGGTTAAAAAAGTTATAAGTGTTTTATAAGCAAGATGGCGGCAATTAAGAAAAAAGATAATTAATTATATATTGAAAGTTTTCGTTTAGTGTTTGGCGGTTTTTAACAAAGTATTTTTTTTATTTGTAACTAATATCGTACCCATTTTACATTTACTGAATTTAATGAAGTTTACAGTCTAAAATTTAACAATACCTATTTGCATATTTAATCTGGCTTATATTATGCACTCCCAATACTTTTAAAAGTCAATGCATTTAAGGATTAAAACTATCGGTATAAAAGCGGACACGGTGTCATAAAGACTGAGCAGATAACAATACTAAGACAACCCTACGCATCGGCAACGTCGTTTAGTATTTGTCGCCATTATAGGCGGTCTGGGACGCTCTAATGTAGTTTGAATTTGGTAACAAATTAGAAAATAAAACTCAGATGACATACATAGTTTTATTCACTGTCAGTGGAAGAGTCCGAGGACTCGGAACCACCAACGTTTATAATATTTTTTTCCACAGTGTTATCTATTACATTATCTAATTTCATTAAAAAAATTATATTCTTTTAAAATGTTATATACCGTAGCCAACGATATGCCAGCAGTCTCAGCAGTCTTTTTCACACGTTCCGATTTAGTGGGATATTTCTTTCTATGGCACATTTTTTAATTTGTAAATATTCACCACCATCCGCTTTTCACTGGTAGTCACAGGATTTTGCTTTCATCCATTTTAAATGTGCACCAACAACAAATATCTAAATAGATCAACAATTAATAACGAAATTGAACAAAAACGATAACAACAATCTTTAAGTAAGCTAACAGCAATATAAAACACAACCGACTCAACCGACAACAATATGAAGTCGAATGACAGACAGTGACATTTTAAAATAGGGATGATGACTGTAGTTAAAATAAATTATTTAACATTATGCACGACATAATACACAAAGAAATTATTACTAAGATGTAGATCGCAGTAATTTTTGTACAGAACTTCTATTTAATAAATTGAAAAGAACTTAAAAG